>BLSH010479685.1:272130-286185 GCA_018402905.1 Glandirana rugosa | reverse complement strand
CACAGCCCTTATTGTCTAAACCAGGGATATGCAATTAGCGGACCTCCAGCTGTTGCAAAACTACAAATCCCATCATGCCTCTGCCTCTGGGTGCCATGCTTGTGGCTGTCAGAGTCTTGCTATGCCTCATGGGATTTGTAGTTCTGCAACATCTGGAGGTCCGCTAATTGCATATCCCTGGTCTAAACCAATGGCTACAAAAGTGAGTACTCCACTAAGTGAAAATGTCCAAATTTGGCTCAAAGTGTCAATATTTTGTGTGGCCACCGTTATTTTCCAGCACTGCCTTAACCCTCTTGGGCATGGAGTTCACCAGAGCTTCACAGGTTGCCATTGGAGTCCTCTTCCACTCCTCCATGACGACATCATGGAGCTGGTGGATGTTAGAGACCTTGCACTCCTCCACCTTCCATTTGAGGATGCCCCACAGATGCTCAATAGGGTTTAGGTCCGGAGACATGCTTAGCTAGTCCATCGCTTTTACCCTCAGTTTCTTTAGCAAGGCAGTGACATGCTTGACTGTAGGCAAAAAACACTTGTCTTTGTGCTCCTCACCTGGTTGCTGCCACACACGCTTGACACCATCTGAACCAAATAAGTTTATCTTGGTCTCATCAGACCACATGATATGGTTCCAGTAATGTCCTTAGTCTGCTTGTCTTCAGAAAACTGTTTGTGGGCTTTCTTGTGCATCACCTTTAGAAGAGGCTTCCTTCTGGGACATCAGCCATGCAGACCAATTTGATGCAGTGTGCAGTGTATGGTCTGAGCACTGACAGGCTGACCCCCCCACTCTTTCAACCTCTGCAGCAATGCTGGCAGCACTCAAATG
Source organism: Glandirana rugosa (assembly GCA_018402905.1). Lineage (NCBI taxonomy): Eukaryota > Metazoa > Chordata > Amphibia > Anura > Ranidae > Glandirana > Glandirana rugosa. The sequence continues at coordinate 285,353 of BLSH010479685.1, read as the reverse complement.
TCTATTTCCCAAAGACAAACTCTGGATATGATGCTGAGCATGTGCACTCAACTTCTTCGGTCGAGTGGAACCTGTCCTGTTAAACCACTGTATGGTCTTGGCCACCATACTGCAGCTCAGTTTCAGGGTCTTAGCAATCTTCTTATAGCCTAAGCCATCTTTATGTAGAGCAACAATTCTTTTTTTCAGATCCTCAGAGAGTTCTTTGCCATGAGGTGCCATATTGAACTTCCAGAGAGAGCGTGAGCGATAATACCAGATTTAACACACCTGCTCCCCATTCACACCTGAGACCTTGTAATACTAATGAGTCACATGAATTCGGGGAGGAAAGATGGCTAATTATGCCCAATTTGGACATTTTCACTTAGGAGTGTACTCACTTGCTTGTTGCCAGCTGTTTAGACATGAATGGCTGCATGTTGAGTTATTTTGAGGGGACAGCAAATTTACACTGTTATACAAGCTGTACACTCACTACTTTACATTGTAGCAAAGTGTCATTTCTTCAGTGTTGTCACATGGAAAGATAGAATAAAATATTTACAAATGTGAGTGGTCTAAACACTTCTGTGAGATACTGTATATACATATGTATACACATACAAAAAAAAATGGAAGGGGGAGATCTATACAGAAAACTGTGCTAAACACAAGATACAAAATACAATACAGAGTGTTACCAACAAAAAAGCACTATAATTTGATAGGATCAATAAGAATAAAGGAGTTGGAATACAGAAAAACAATCTTTCGATGATAATTAAAAATAAATATAATGAAAAAATAAATGAAATAAAAATAAATGTAAAATTGAAATCAATAAATTTAGAATGAACTTCAGACATGAATATTATGTATATCTCTCCAGAAGTATCCATATCTCCATGCTTGTGTAAAAATGCAGGTGCATATACATACATAAAAGAGAAAAGGATGAACCAATATGAGTGTATTTTCATTTACAAACAACCTACATCAAATATTACAATGTACTCCATATTCATTCACATGGGGGGGCCCTTCTAAAGGAGGCTTCCAGAGTCCGATAAGCCCCTTGCCTGCAGACCCCCACAACCACCGCACAGGGTTGTGGGGAAGAGGCCCTTGTCTCCATTAACATGGGAACAAGGTGCTGATGTGGGCAGGTGGCCTGGCATGGTTTGGGGGGGGGGGCATTTGCTCACCCCCCCTTTCCTGGCCTGCCAGGCCGCATGCTCGGATAAGGGTCTGGTATGGATTTTGGGGGGAACCCACGCCATTTTTTTCCTTAATTTTGATGTGGGGTTTACCTTAAAATCCATACCAGACCCAAAGGGCCTGGTGTGGATTGGGTGGGGGGGAGACATATTTTTTTTCAATTTTCTATTGCTGGTTAATTCAGCAATTTTTTTTTTCATTCAGCTGCCAGCGGAGAAGCCCACTGACAGCTGATCCTGAGCTCACTCATCCATTGTTAAGGATTCAGCCCTGCTCCTTAACAATATATCGACTGTGTGCTCGGCAGGCGAACATCCTGCCAAGCGCACAGAAAATTCGGGTAATGGGCAATGTTCGGACCAAACTTATGCTTGGCCCGAACCATTCGCCCATCCCTAGCTGTGTCGTAGATTTTCTGGAATTGGTTATTTTGGTGGTGTATGTGCCTTTAAGGCTACTCCTAGAATTTAAATTGGTTCATTTTGTTGTTAAAATTGGGGTTACCCCTTACATAAACACAGTGGCTAAATCAAATTGACCATTAAAACCTAAAGTGATATAAAAGCCTTGTTTTTTTTCTTTAAAAATATCAAACATGTCCTACTTACCTGCTCTGTGTAGTGGTTTTGCACAGAGCAGCCAGGATTCTTCTCTTCCTGGGTCCCCCCACCGACACTCCTGGCCCCTCCCTTCTGCCGAGAGACCCCACAGCAAGCAGCTTGTTATGGGGGCACTTGAACCGAGTAGGTGCTCTGTGTGTCCATTCAGACACGGAGCCGAGGCTCGGCCCCACTCCCTCTCTCTCCTCATTGGCTCACTTGCTTTGATTGACAGCAGCAGGAGCCAATGGGCCATAGTCCCCAAACAGCCAAGGCTGTTGTGCAATATCATTGGATCGAGATGGGGTAAGTATTAGGGGGGCTGAAGGCGGGACTACTGCACAGAAGGCTTTTTATCTTAATGCATAGAATTCATTAAGATAAAAACCTCCTACCTTTAGAACCACTTCAAACTATCATACCTCCCAACTCTCTGAGATGGGAATGAGGGACACCTATTAGCAAAAGTATGTAGGCATAGGACACTCCCCATTTAAAGGAGGATTGTACAAAAAAATGATTGGTTAAACCCCCCCCCCCACAAAAAGTGTTTTTTTAACACTACTATTCCTTTATATTGGCTTTTGGAATTTACAAATGCAGCAATTTTGAAATTGGATGAAAGGTTTAGCACTGGGAAACACTTTTTGATAGATAAGTAGTACATTTTATGTACAACTATATATTTAGCGCCCCCACTGTAGATAGGTGCTTTGGTGATTTTTGCTAGGAGAGGCAAATTTATTCAGGCCTGACTGATGTGCAGGCCTGATTGTTTTGATTTGAGCAAGGGAGTGGCCCAGGAAGAGCTGGAGACTGTAGCATTTGGTTATTCCTCCCCTTTTCTTCAGAATAATCTGGAAAAGGGGATGGAAATAGGAGATTAATCTTTCTGAAATATGTTAAGGAGCCCTGACCAATCCCCAACCTGAATTGGCAGGGGGAAGGCCTCCTTAAATACTGTGGTCTGCTGCTACTGTGGGAGGAGGAGAGTGTCGGGTGGAAGAGCTGGAGATGTAGCAGGTGTTGCAGAGGCCCTGAGGGAATCCCCAGTCTGGGGCCTGGAGGCTCGGGAAGTGGAAAGAACCCCTCTTACAACACAGTGAGTTCTGATCAAGGAGCAGGAGAGCAACAGAAAGGCTACAGGAAAAGGGCTACGGTGTCGGTGAGTGACACAATCTGGGAGCTAGAAGAAGTAGATCGGAGCAGGCTGGGAGGATACAGTGGACAGTCTGAGAAGGTTACAGGAGCCAGTCAGGGTAGTGGTGTCACTGGGCAGTGGAGTAGGCCGGAGCCGCCAGGAGGGCTGAGGTGGCCTGTAAGAGGATGGGCTGGGATCAGTAGTCCATCAACCCTAGCTAGCACAAACTTACTTTGCTACACCCTGGGGGCCAGTGGCCCCTGCCTGTAATGGGCGGTCCATAGGCCCTGCTAACAAAAATGCAGGCATCACCATGTGCTAGCTAGGCCGGAGCCAAGTGTGCACAGGAGAGAGGAATCTGTAGAAAAGTGTGAATTGAAGCAAGTTTGTTCTGGAGAAAAAAAGGAGTGTATATACGGAAGTGTATATAGGAGGTCCCGTTGACTTTGATCTCTTGGGCATCCCACGATCACCCCTACCCCATCCAAGTTTTATCCCCTAATAAACAACAAAAAAACAAAGTACCGGCCTGTTTCGTGACTCCGGATGAAAGGAAATGTGTGATTGAGGGCAGAGTGACAGGTGGACCACAGCAACCAGCCACCCCTAAGGGGGACCTTGGCTACATTTGGGGGCATGTCCGGGATTCACCTGTAAAGCTGCCAGTCGTTACCCCTAGAAACTGCAAGAGAACTGAGCCAGGGAACTGTATTTGTTCTACCGTTAGTGTGGATTGAACCCGGAGAAGGACTTCACCTACCCAGTTGCTCTAACCGGCGCTGGAGCAGACACTTGAATGTCTTTATCCTGCAATTCGCCCTGGGAGTGATTGAGGGGGCAGAGTGGCTGTGTTTGTTCTGCCCGGACTTCTGGATACAGCAGAGGTCACTGCATGGGCCCGGTGCAGCCATTGTGATGAGCCATTGACCCTGCTAGTATCTGTACCGCAGGAGCCACACTACTACACCGTGGACCTGCACACCGGGCTTTGTCGTCCGCAGCCGCAGAAGTCCCTGAAGGCCGGAGCGGGCCTGAAATCACCACTTGCAGCCTGGTGACTCCCCCATGAATACAAAGGACATGGGAGAAGCAGCAGCAGAAGTCTGTGACTTGGCCAGGTACCTGATGCCTGTAAGTAGTTCCCTGCAGGAATCAGTTAAAGTCTCTGACGTGCCGGTCGGTCCTGAGTCCCTTGCCATCACCATCCGGAGAGAGCCGCTGCCAGAGAGATATGCCCTCTCAGGTTAGCTGGATGGGGAAGGAGAGAACTGGGCCTTAGATCTGGGCTTTCCCAGACTGCAGCATGAGTTTGAGCTTTAGAAGAGCTGGTAGAGTGGTCAACTCCGGGGTCAAGCTCAGAGGAGGAACAGCAGTGGGGGACCGCGGAATCAAGCACCCAGGGTACCCCTCTATCAGAGCCTGAACCCACAGTGATGCCTGAACCCAATGCAGGAGCCCTGATCCAATGCAGGAGCCCTGATCCCTGATCCAGCTGGTTTTTTCTGGTTTAAAAAAAATATAAAAAATACTGCTATATAGTACATTTGCAAATTGCTGTGCATTTCTTGCACAAAATTAAAAAGTGCGTCTACATTGCTGGTTTAAAAAAAAAGAATAATAAATAGTGCTACATAGTACATTTGCACCTTGCTGTGCATTTCTTGCACAAAATTAAAAAGTGCGTTTACATTGCCGGTTTAAAAAATAATATAAATTTGTGCTAAATAGTACATTTGCGTCCAGAATGAGGAGAGCGTCAAATAAGGGATGTGGTCGTGGTGCTGCTGGTGTTGGTGAAGTTTCTGTTGTAAGGAGAGGACGTGGTCGATCAGTGCCAGCTACACGCACAAGTGAAACACCTTCCTCAGGTGCGAGTAGCCGACAGAACCTTCAACGTTATATGGTAGGCCCGAATGCCACTCAACGAATGGTGAGGCCAGAACAAGTACAGGCGATAGTAGATTGGTTGGCTGACAATGCCTCCAGTTCCTTCACATTGTCTTCCACCAGGTTCCTTGCTGAAAGCTCAGAGTTGGCACCTGAACCCCATGGCCGTCTGTCTTTCACCTCAGCCCCTTGTAAATCAGCCAAGCAGTCTGAGCCCCAAGTCATGCAGCAGTCTCTTATGCTTTTTGATGACTCTGCTGGTGTGCTTTCCGTGAGCCATCCACATAGCCCTGCCCCAGAAGTGGAAGACATTGAGTGCACCGATGCCAACCCACTTCTGTTTCAGGATGAGGACATGGAAACACCACCGCAGCACGTCTCTGATGATGACGAAACACAGGTGCCAACTGCTGCAGCTTTCTACAGTGTGCAGACTGACAAGGAGGGCAGCGGTGAAGAGTGGGTGGAAGATGATGTGGAGGATGATGAGGTCCTAGACCCCACATGGAATGAAGGTCATGCGAGGGACATGTGCAGTTTGGAGGAAGAGGTGGTGGTCGCACAGAGGCACCAGCACAGCAAAAGAGGAAGCAGGTTGCAAAAGCAGAGTGACGGTCCCCTAGACAGTAGGCCTGCTACTACCCACCGCACCCAGGGACCTAGCACACCAAAGGCAGCTCAAAGGAGTTCCCTGGCGTGGCAGTTCTTCAGACAATGTGCTGGCGACAAGACATGAGTGGTTTGCATGCTGCGCAACCAGAGCCTGAAGCAAGACATAACCATTCTAAACCTGAGCACAACCTGCATGACCAGGCATCTACATGCAAAACACGAGCTGCAGTGGAATTAGCACCTCAAAATCCAAGAAAGGTCTCGGGCTCCTCCTGCTTCCTCTTCTGATGCTGCCTCTGCCTCTTCCTCCACCTCTACAGTGCCAGTGTCACCTGCCACCCAGCAAACAGATGATGTGACAGCAATGCCACCATGTCCGCCATCATCCCCAAGCATTTCCACGCAGTCCCATGGAAGCTTACAGCTGTCCATCTCCCAAACACTGGAGAGAAAGAGAAAGTACCGCCCTACCCACTCGCGATCCCTGGCCCTGAATGCCAGCATTTCAAAATTCCTGGCCTTTGAAATGCTGTCATTCCGTCTGGTGGACACGGACAGTTTTAAAAAACTGATGGCGGTGGCTGTCCCACAGTATGTGGTTCCCAGCCGCCACTATTTTTCCAGGCGAGCCATCCCTTCCCTGCACAAACAAGTCGGGGACAAGATCAAGTGTGCACTGCGCAACGCCATCTGTGGCAAGGTCCACATAACCACTGATACGTGGACCAGTAAGCACGGGCAGGGGTGCTATATCGCTAACTGCACACTGGGCAAATGTAGTGGCGGGTGGGCCTGAGACGGATAGCAATTTGGCGCATGTCCTTCCGCCACCGAGGATTGCAGGGCATTTCTCTTTGCCTCCTGTTGCCTCCTCCTCCTACTCCGCTTCCTCCTCCTCTACCACCCCCTCATCCGGTCAGCGTAACACCTTCACCATCAACTTCAGCACATCCAGGAGGAAATGACAGCAGGCTGTTTTAAAACTGATATGTTTGGGGGATAAACCCCACACTGCGCAGGAGCTGTGGATGGGCATTGAACAACAGACCGATGAGTGGTTGTTGCCACTGAGCCTCAAGCCCGGCCTGGTGGTGTGCGATAATGGCGAAATCTCGTAGCAGCTCTCGGCCTAGCCGGTTTGACACACATCCCTTGCCTGGCGCATGTGCTGAATTTGGTGGTGCAGACATTTCTAAAAAACTAGCGGGATATGTCAGAGCTTCTGCAGGAAGTGCGGGCCGTCTGTGCGCACTTTCGGCGTTCTCAACCTGCTGCTGCTCGCCTGTCTGTGCTGCAGCGGAACTTCGGCCTTCCCGCTCACCGCCTCCTATGCGACGTGCCCACAAGGTGGAACTCCACCTTGCAGATGCTGGGGAGACTGTGCGAGCAGCAGCAGGCAATAGTGGAGTTTCAGCTGCAGCACGCACGGGTCAGTCGCTCTGCGGAACAGCACCACTTCACCAACAACGAGTGGGCCTCCATGTGAGACCTGTGTACCATATTGCGGTGTTTCGAGTACTCCACCAACATGGCCAGTGCCGATGACGCTGTTCTCAGCGTTACTATCCCACTTCTATGTCTCCTTGAAAAAAATGCTTCGGGAGATGATGGAAGAGGATGTGGCACAGGAGGAAGAGGAGGAGGAAGAGGGGTAATTTCCACGGTTATCAGGCCAGTCATTCACAAGTGGCTCGGAGGGTGGGTTCCTGCACCAGCATAGGTCAGGTAAAAAAATTTTAAGCCAGGGCACAGTTCTGGAGGATTAGGAGGATGATGAGGAGGAGGAGGAACCGTGTTCACAGCAGGGTGGCACCCAACGCAGCTCGTGGGCATCACTGGAGCGTGGCTGGGGGGATACGGTGGACACAGATGATACACCTCCCAAAGAGGACAGCTTGTCTTTGCCTCTGGGCAGCCTGGCACACATGAGTGACTACATGCTGCAGTGCCTGCACAACGACAGCTGAGTTGCCCACATTGTAACTTGTGCTGATTACTGGGTGGCCACCCTGCTGGATCCCCGTTACAAGGACAACAAGCTGTCCTTAATTCCCTCACTGGAGTGTGATCGGAAGTTGCGCGACTACAAGCGCACGTTGGTAGTTGCGCTGCTGAGGGCATTCCCAAATGACACCGGGGGCTCAGTGGAAGCACAAGGCGAAGGCAGAGGAGGAGGAAGAGGTCGCCAACGCAGCTGAGCACCTCAGAAGGCAGGATTAGCATAGCCAAAATGTGGAAAAGCTTTGTCAGCAGCACACTACAACAAACAGCACCACCAGGCAACGTCTTAGCAGGAGGCAGCGTTTCAGCAACATGGTGGAACAGTATGTGTGCACACGCCTACACGTACTGACTGATGGGTCTGTCCCATTCAACTTCTGGGTCTCCAAATTGGGCACATGGCCTGAGCTTGCCCTTTATGCCTTGGAGGTGCTGGCCTGCCCTGCAGCCAGTGTATTGTCTGAACGTGTGTTCAGCACGGCAGGGGACGTTATCACAGACAAGCGCAGCTGCATGTCCACAGCCAACGTGGACAAGCTAACGTTTATTAAAATGAACCAGGCATGGATCCCACAAGACTTGTCTGTACCTTGTGCAGAATAGACATTTATACCGGCCTTACACAGCCATTGGTATACTTAAGTGAACTTATTCTTTTTTTGAGGCCTCCTCAACCACCTACTCCACATCCACCTCCTCCTCCATTTTTTATTTTTTTTATGTGATTTTAAGTTATTTCCCTATCCACATATGTTTGCATGGCACTTGTCCTACTCTTACCCCCATTTTGCTTCATTTTGCAGCCCTCTAGCCCTTTCCAGGAATTTTTTAGAGCCATTTTAGTGCCTAAAAGTTCGGGTCACCATTGACTTCAATGGGGTTCGGGGTCAAGTTCGTGTCAAGTTCGGGGCCGAACTTGAACTTTTTCGCGAAGTTCGGCCGAACCCGAACGTCCAGGTGTCCGCTCAACTCTAGTGATGAGATCATTGGATACTGATATCCTTCTCGGGAGAGGAAACCCCAGAGAGCTGCCGAGACTGTCTAGGTTTCAGAGGGAAGTGCAATGGAGGGTAGCCTTGAAGTGGGGCCTGGACTTCCCATATGTCCCACCTCAAACAATGGTCATCGTGGAGAATTCAAGGGAGGAATGGGAAGATTACATTGTTTGGGACTTTCTGCATGTTCCGAAGTCAAAGAGAGGGTCAGATAATATGTTGTGGGCCCGGTTCCTGGACATAAAAAAGGAGTGGCGGATCGGGAAACCAATCTATGGAGATAGAGTGCTGGTAGTTAAAGTGGGCCGGCTGACCCAAAGTTACTAAATTTCCTGGAAGAAAGGAGAAGGGGGCCGAAGACGGTTGTCGGACCCTTGATTCTATGCATGGAGAAGGACTGTGTGGAGCCAGTTTTAGCATAGACCTATCACAGGGACTGTTGGAAAGTACAGCGTGATCTTGTTCTTCTTGTCTTCACAGACTTTTGAAGGAACAAGGCAGCCTGCCACCCTGTGCCCAATGGAGGAACATTCTGTTGAAGGACACTTGGGTGAGGCTTCTACCTGATTGTTAAACTTTAAAGAGCCTCTTGTCCGGGAAGGGGCTCCTCCCATCAGCAACTCTAAAAAGAAGACTAACCTTCAATTTTTTTTGTTCTTCCTTCCCTTCTACTACTTCTGTCAGTGAGATCTAACTCCTCACTGACAGATCAGACAGGAAAAATAATTTCATTACAGAGTGCTGTTTGTTGCTCAGCTGGGAGGTGTATAACCCCCTTCCAGTTGACCTGTGTGCTGTTTAGTTAGTTGTAGTTTAGTAGTTGTTTCTTCTCTTAGGATCCTTGGAATGGGACGGCTGTCTATTACCTTCCGGCGAGAGTCAACACTCCTCTACCACCATGTGAGCGGAGTAATTTTCTCACGGGACAAAGAAGTGCTCTGGCTCGGTAATTGTGTACATTCCAAATAACCTAACTACAAGTCCCTGCAGTTAGGTTATTTGGAAAGTACATATATAAATAGCAAACAGAGAATGTGCCTATTTTTGTACTTAACTTATTTTTTTATACAATCCCCACCAAGTTTGTTCCCTTTTTCACCTTCCCATTTTTGATTTTGGGATGCCCTTGCTCCTGGGCCCAGGAGCTGTTTTATCTAAATTCATTAGCTCCAGGCTAGCTGAGGTTTGGGGGGGTGAGTGTAGCGCCCCTTTGTACATAGGTGCTTTGGTGATAGATTTTTGCTAGGGGAGCCAAATTTATTCAGGCCTGACTGATGTGCAGACCTGATGTTTTGATTTTGGCAAGGGATTGGCCCAGGAAGAGCCGGAGACTGCAGGAAGGAACACCCCTTGGTTACTCCTCCCCTTTTCTTCAGAATGATCTGGAAAAGGGGATGGAACTAGGAGGTGAGGCTTTCTGAAGTATGTTAAGGAGCCCTGACCAATCCCCAACCTGGATTGGCAGGGGGCAGGCCTCCTTAAATACTGTGGTCTGCCCAGCGGGGGGAGAGGAGAGTGTTGGGTGGAAGAGCTGGAGATGTAGCAGGTGTTGCCTGAGGGAGTCTCCAGTTGGGGGGGTGCACTTGGGCCTGGAGGCTCGGGAAGTGGAAAGAACCCCTCTTACAACACATGGAGGAGTTCTGACATAGGAGCAGGAGAGCAACAGAAAGGCTACAGGAAAAGGGCTCTGTAAAGGATCCACCGGTGTTGGTGAGTTATACAACCTGTTGAGCTGGAAGGAGTAGACCGGAGCAGGCTGGGAGGATACAGTGGACAGTCTTAGATGGTTACAGGACCCAGTCAGGGTAGTGGTGTCACTGGGCAGTGGATTAGGCCGGAACCGTCAGGGGGGCTGAGGTGGCCTGGAAGAGGATGGGCTGGGATCAGTTGTCCATCAACCCTAGCTAGCACAAACATTCTTTGCTACACCCTGGTGGCCAGTGGCCCCTGTCTGTAACGGGCGGTCCGGAGACCCTGCTAACAGAAACGCAGGCCTCACCATGTGCTAGCTAGGCCGGAACCAAGTGGAGAGAGGAATCTGGAGAAAAGTGAGAATTGAAGCAAGTTTGTGCTGGAGAGAAGAAGGTGTATATATGGAAGTGTATATAGGACGTCTCACTAACTTTGATCTTTTGGGCATCCCACGGGGACCCCTACTCCATCCACATTTTATCCCCTAATAAACAACAACAAAAAGTACCAGTCTGTTCTGTGACTCTGGATCAAAGGAAATGTGTGATTGAGGGCAGAGTGACAGGTGGACCACAGCAACCAGCCACCCCTAAGGGAGACCTTGGCTGCATATAGATCAGACCAAAATGAGGGACAAATGAGGAGGAAAGGGGGACAGTTCCTCGAAATCAAGTATGGTTGGGAGCTATGAGCAATGTGTGTGTTTCCGTACTCTGTATGGAATCATTGCTAATTTGTGATATCTCATGGAACAATTTAGAAACTGGATGAAAGGTTTAGCACTTGTGACGTTATGCGAGGCACCATAATAAACGGGCAATACAGTTTTGCCTTGCATGCGATCACTTTGAGGCGGCTAGCGAGAGTCCGACCCGGGTTTTGCCAGCCACCGTGGCAGGGCTGGTTCTGGCCCGGACTTTCTGGTCCACTCAAACCCCTCTCCACCTGCATTTAATGACCAGGAAGAGAGCAGAGGAGAGCTCTATCCTGGATATCAGAGGGAGAAAGCTGAGGGAGTTAAGTGGTGCTAATTTGGAAATCAAAGATAAAGGTTTGCACTGTGCTTATGTTTTGTGGGTGTTGGGGATAGCCCCACACTGTATAGAGAGGAACCTGATTGTTTAGTTAAGCGCCAGACAGCGAGGTTTTGTTTTCTGTTCGATTTTGTTTTGATCTTGCAAACCTGTGATAATAGACCCGGCAAGCCGCCAGATTTTAAAGAAACTGACCTCCATGCTGAATCTTTTCCTCTGAAAAGTGATCCCCATGAGCTAATCTCCCACACACCGTAAGGACTCGTTCCAGGAATGTAACTATTTTTTGAAACCATTAAATTGATGGGTTTACTTCCATTTTAAAGAGGAATTCCAGGTATGGATATTTTATTCATAGTTTCATTAGTCCAAGTTGGAAATATATATGTACGCCGCAGTGCCCATGCCAAGGGACCTCAGTATATACTGCAGTCCTAACTCTAAATTTCCATAGCCTCCATTGCTGGAGCACATATAAGAATGGATAGATTAAGGGCAAGTATGCCTGGAGGGATCCCACCCCTCCTTAATCACTTGCCTACCAGGCACTTTTACCCCCTTCCTGACCATGTGAATTTTCAGCTTTCAGCGCTGTTGCACTATGAATGACAATTGCGACAGGCAACACTGTAACCAAAATTTTTATGATTTTTTTTCACATAAATAGAGCTTATTTTGGTGGTATTTAATCACAACTGGGTTTCTTATTTTTTGCTAAATAAACACATAAAGGCCGAAAAGTTGAAAAAAAACCACTTTTTCATAGTTTGTTATAACATTTTGCAAACAGGTAATTTTTCTCCTTCACTGATGTGCGCTGATGAGGCTGCACTGATGGGCACTGACGGGAATTGATAGGCACTGATAGGCTTAACTGATGAGGAGGCACTGATAGGCAGCACTGATGGGCACAGATAGGCAGTACTGATGGGAACTAATAGGCGGCACAGATGGGCACTGATAGGTGACACTGATGAGGAGGCTCTGATTGGCAGCACCAAAGGGCACCTATTGGCAGCACTGGTGGGCACTGTTGGGACTGCACTGATAATCAGTGCCCTGATTATTAGTGTACATGTCCCTCTTAGAGAAGCCGGTTGTCGGCACTCTTCTCCTCTACTCATGCTGTCAGCATGAAGAAAGGATTGCTGATAACTGGTTTCTATTTACATACGTGATCAGCTGCAATTGGACACAGCTGATCACATGGTAAAGAGTCGCTGATTGGCTTAACCTCAATCTGTGATCAGCAGTGTCCTCCAGACATTGCTCACAGAGCCAGCAGATGCATGGTGCGATCATGGGAAGCCATCACATGTTGGCTTCCCACAACTAGCTGTCCGCGCTGTAGCTGTCATTAGGCTATAGCGTGGTCTGCAAGTGGTTAAAGGCACAGGGACGCACATGATGCTCAGCAAGTGCACAATGACCATAAAGGAGGAGTGGGCTTCTATGGAATTTACAGTGCATTTGAAATGCATTTATAAAGCTTTACCAGCCAAAAGGATAATACATAAATCCATACAATAAAAAAAACAACACAGAGGGGGCGTCTGGCAAGCATTTTTTAGTGTAACGTGAACGCATTAAAAATATGTCAAAAACACAGTTAACACGTCTTACCCTCCCCCCTGTGCTGTGCCCTCCTGCATCATACACTGACACAGACCTACCTGGAGATACAGATTATGATGGGGGGGGGGGCAGAGGAGGGACTACTGATGGGGACAGGGCTAGCGGTCTCTTTCTCATCTCCCCCTCTCTTTCTGTCAGCCCCCTCTCTCTCTCATCTCCCCCTCTCTCTGTCAGCCCTCCTCTCTCTCTCACCCCCCTCTCTGTAAGCCCTCCTCTCTCTCATCTTCCCACTTCCATCCAGACACAGTCACATACTACGTCCTCCCGTGTCGTGTCCCCCCTCCCATTCTGCACAATTGACACAAAAACTGTATAAAAATTACGCAAGTGCAATGTGATTTTTTACGAACGGTCTGCGGGGGAGACACAACAAAAAAAATAACATACCTAAATACATAATAGGAAAACCGACCATTTCGAAATATTT
>BLSH010479685.1:232158-249618 GCA_018402905.1 Glandirana rugosa | reverse complement strand
TATACGGGGTTCCCATGTCCAGATTTTGTTGGACAGTGCCACAAAGGTGGCGTACGTGAGCAAGCGGGGGGGGGGGGGACCAAAAGTAAAGCCCTGCAACTACTAGCCATCGAGATTCTGGAATGGGCAGAGAGCCATTTACTATCCTTGTCAGCAGTCCACCTAAACGAACGTTGAACGAGGTAGCGGATTTCCTGTTCAGACAAGTAATACAGGAAGCAGACTGGGCCCTAAATCCGGAGGTGTTTGCCCTGATTACTGATAAGTGGGGGAAGCCCCAAGTGGATCTTTTTGCTTCCAGGGAGAATATGAAGTTCCCTCAATTCTTCTCTCTTCACGGACACAATGGATCCCTAGGGACAGATGCCCTTGCACATCCATGGGAGTTTCAATTGGGGTACGCTTTCCCACCATTTCAGATGATTCTGAGGGTGTTAAGAAAGGTACAGGGCCTCAGGGCCCAGTGAACTTCCCAGAAGCAGTCAGGCTAATGTTGACCGCTTGGTATCTGAAGAGCAGCTGCTGAGAAATAAAGGTTTTTCAGAACCCTTGATAGCCACCCCGCTTTCCAGTAGAAAGAAGGTTACTATGGCTATTTATACAAAAGCCTGTAAGGTTTTCAATTCATGGTGTCATTCGGAAGGTCGACCATTAAAAGGCTTGACTTCAGTTCTGGAATTTTTGCAGGCTGGTGCAGACAAAGGACTGGCAGTTAGTACTCTTAAAATACAGGTGGCAGCCTTAGGAGTGTTTTTGAAAAGATCTATTGCCTCATAACCTTTTTGGTTGCAAGATTTTTTAAGGCTCTGACCCGGGCCAGGCCAGTTAAAACTAAGAATTTTTAGAAATGGGATCTTTCGGTAGTTCTTCAAGCTTTGATGAAAGAACGATTTGTAATCAATTTCCCTAAAGAATTTGATGCTCAAGACAGGTTTTTCTAGTGGCCATTACATCCGCGCGAAGAGTTGGTGAGAACCGTTTCTATCCATATTCACGGAGTTGTCGTCAGAACGGATCCAAAATGTTTGCCAAAAGTGGCGTCTACCCAGAACCATTCTCAAGACATTGTCCTGCCAACTTTCTGTTGACATGCCTTGGGGGAGGGAGAGACTGTCTCACAGACTGTCTCTAGACGTAAAGAGGACTTTTTTTTTTTTGTATTACCTAGAGGTAACAAAAGGTTTCAGGTCATCCGACTCGCTGTTTATGCTTTTCGCTGGTAATAAAAAAGGTCACCAAGCATCTAAGGGATCAATAGCTTGGAGGCTTAGGACGGCAATTTTGGAAGCATATTCCCAGATGGAATTGTCTCCTCTGCCAGGTATCGGAGCGCATTCGACCAGGGCTCTTGCAACCACTTGGGCAGAGAAAGCTGGTGCCACCCGAGAACAAATCTGCAAGTCGACCATGTGGTCAAGTTTCTGGACCTTTGCTAGTCATTACAGACTGGACCTTTTATAAGCAAGCGATCAGGCCTTTGACAGGTCCTGCAAGCTGTTGTCCCTCCTTAATGGGCTAAGTCTCGATTACCCTCTCAGGTGCTGTCCTGAAAGATGTTTAGGGAAAATTCAAGTTAGACTTAGCGGTAACTTGTTTTCCAGGATTCTTTCAGGACAGCAATGGCCCGCACTTATGCTGTATATATTGCTGTGACTAAATATTGTGCTTATGTGTTCCAGTATGGGCTGGAGGTACTCTACTACAACTGACATGTGGTAGGAGAAGCCTCCTTTTAAAACATTGGTGGAAGAGGTGTTTCCTTGGATGGTGGGAGGAGCCACAATCTCTCAGGTGCTGTCCTGAAACACCCCTGGAAAACAAGTTACCGGTAAGTCTAACTTGAATTTTTTTCACTAGTCCACTTTATTGCTATCACACAGGGGACCAGTCGCCTACTATGATAACATGTTTATAGTGATAAGTACTCTTTAATGAGAATTTGTGTAAAAGCCTCCACTGCTGCCAACATATGACAAATGGTGGCAGCAAAAGGGTTAATGGCATTGCTGTTGAAGCCCAGATTTTGAGAGGCAGAGATATCTCTAAATCTGTGATTCCTACAATGCTAAAAGCTTGGAGGGCTGCTTCTCGTAAAGGTCTAGTATTGAACGTGTAGGGCATGCATCACTTGGTGTGAGTTTTGGGGCTTCCACCCTAGGAGTTTTCCCAAGAGACGATTCCCTCCTTACAGCAGGGCTTGGACCACCATTTGACTCAACAGCATGGCCCAGGTTTCTGCCCCTTGCATTCGGTTTCCAAGGACCATTGGCCTCTCAATCCTTAAGTCCTCTGTACAGTGAATCTTCCACTTGGCATTCTCCTGATAGTTGCCCTGGTATTTCATGGGATCTGAATCTGCTTCTCTTTGTAGTTCAGAAACCTCTGTTCAAATCTATTGGAGACATTTCTCTCTACTCGCCTACTACACAGGCGATCAAAGGGTAGATCCGCTTTGATCACCTCTATGGCCTTTAGAGTACTGGAGTGACATGTCACTTCCGGTCCAGGATGGAAGTAAAAAATGTAATTATTATTATTAATGTGTTTTTTTTTTTTTTTTTTTTTTAAATATATAATCTTTTGCTTTTTAAAGGTAGAGATTTGAGGTCTTTTTGACCCCAGATCTCTCCATAAAGAGAACCTGTCATCCTCCTTTCTATTACAATGGATGTTTACATTCCTTGTAATAGGAATAAAAGGGACAGTGTAAATATATAAAAAAAAAAAAAAAAAAAAAATTCAAGTGCTCCCATCCCTTCGTGCTCGTGCGCATGCATAAGTCGCGCACACATATTTAAATGGTGTTCGCACCACACGTGAGGTATCGCCACGAAGCGTTGGAGCAAGAGCAATAATTATAGCATTAGACCTCCTCTGTAACTAAGCTAATAGGCATCAAAATGACAGACAAGTGATGGGGCCTGAATACGTGGCTACGGTCGATTTTAATATTGACGATACCAATTCGTCTGTGAGGGTGGGCTGCCTCCGCAACTAAGAAACAAGCAGCAGAACAAAATGTCATGGGGGAGTTAGAGTAGCTACCCCATAAAAGAGAAGTTGCACAAAGAGGACCAACCACGGTATGGATACATCAAGTGTAGATTGTAATAGACTTTATTGAAAAATAGAAAATGGCAAAAAATTACAGGCATATGTGGCCCACATCTCCAAGCACCAATAAAAAAAGGTTAAAAAAGGGAGTGCTGTGTTTACCGGTACATTGGAGATCCCACACATTACCAACCATGTTGGAATGGACTAGTCGCATTAACAGGACAGAGAAGATGGAGGAACTGATCCATTCCTCCATGTATAGAGTGCCGACATTCTCCTCCACATGGAGTGCATGGCTAGAGTTCAAGAAAACGCAGCCATATCTAAACTTGATCTCGGAAAATTACTGATCGACTGCGATCCTCTAACAGCATTGTCTTAGGCCAGGACCCCTATGGCATTTGTAGGGCTCAGATGGACGGAGAGAACAGGGGCACGAGCCATCTCATAACCCCCCCCCCCCCCCCTGGCCGAGAGACTTTGTTATGTCTGGGTCCTGGGATGACAGAGATCCTAAGGTTTCCTACTTGCAACCGGTCCATGGCCGAAATTGGGCTTTAGTTATGTAGGATAGCTATTACTAACACAAAAAGCACAGATCAAAGTTTATTGGGATGCTATTCGATTGCTGTCAGTTGTGACTGGTTATGCTTTTGTAACGTTTTCTTTGCGCTACTGTCTATATTACAACAAGGTGACACATATAGATACATGTTGTAACATGCCTGACTACCCTTGTTGTAATCTGCAGAATCCTGACTATAATAAAAAAAAATTTTTGGGAAAAAAAAAAGAGCGTGCACAATGTTGTCACTTCAACAGAGCAGGGCCCTTTACCTGCGCGCGCACACACACACACATTCACATATATATACACGCATATATACACACGCACATTCTCACCCATGCAATCCGATTCCTGTCCGAATCCACAGTTCGCACTGCGAACTATGAACCAATCTGGGGATGCCATTAACCCCTTCCTTACCCGGCACTTAAACCCCCCTCCTGCCCAGACCAATTTTTGGCTTTCAGCGCTGTCGCATTTTGAATGACAATTGCGCAGTCGTGCGACGTTGTACCCAAATAAAATTTGCGTCCTTTTTTCCCACAAATAGAGCTTTCTTTTGGTGGTATTTGATCCCCTCTGCGTCATTTCTGATCGCCGCTATAAACAAAAAATGAGCGACAATTTTGCAAAAAAGAACAATATTTTTTACTTTTTGCTAAAGTACAAATCCATTAAAAAAATTATTCATCAGTTTTGGCCGATATATATTGTTCTACATATTTTTGGTAAAAAAAAAAAACGCAATCGGCGTATATTGATTGGTTTGCGCAAAAGTTATCGCATCTACAAACTGGGAATTGATTTATGGCGTTTTTATTATTATTATTATTTTTTTTTTTACTAGTAATGGCGGCGATCTGCGATTTTTATCGAGACTGCGATATTGGGGGGGACATGTCGGACATTTTTTACACTTTTTTGGGACCAATGACATTTGTACAACGATCAGAAATTTAAATGTCCACTGATTACTGTATAAATGTCATTGGCAGTGAAGGGGTTAACCTGCAGGGGGCAGTGAAAGGGTTAAACATGTTCCCTGGGTGTGTTCTAACTGTGGGGGGGCAGGGCTGGCCGGGACATAACAGATCTAACTGATCCCAGTGACAGGGATCAGTAGATCTGCTATGTCCCCTGTCACAGAACGGGGAACCGCCGTGTTTACAACGGCGGTTCCCCGTTCTGAGGCTCCTAAAGGTGATCGGCGGGTCTCGGGCGGACATCGAGTCCGCCCGACCCACGGGCACGCTCGCGCAGTGTGCGGCGCGCGCGCGCCGCCGCTGCCGCCAGGGGGCGCGCCTGGAGCGTGCGCAGTGGAGGACGTCCATGGATGTCCTCTGGGCATTTCAGGTCCGCGCTAGAGCCGTACTTCGGCTATAGCGCGGACCTGGAGTGGTTAACATTGAATTGACACCTGCAGCGGTTCGCAGTGGGCAGTGTGAACTGCCTGCTGGAGAGATGCGATGCAGGAACTGGTACTGGAATCGCGCTGGTTCCTGCATCTCACCAGTGTGAACCTGAGCTAAAGCATTTACAATAAAATAGGGCTGGCAAAAAGCTGTAGC
Organism: Glandirana rugosa; assembly: GCA_018402905.1. NCBI lineage: Eukaryota > Metazoa > Chordata > Amphibia > Anura > Ranidae > Glandirana > Glandirana rugosa. The sequence continues at coordinate 244,425 of BLSH010479685.1, read as the reverse complement.
CTTGAGCTCTACCTCCTCCCTGCAAGTGAAGAACATTAAATACTTGTGCTTTAAAGTGTGTTTTACTTGCAATTTAAACAAAAAATATATATATTTTTTTTTGTGAATATGATATGAGTAAAGGGGAAAAATATATAGAAATACTATACGTTCCCTTTTGTGCAGTCTAGCATTGCCAGTTTAATTAACTCTCAAAATATGATTTCACACTGAGCATTTTGTGTTTTAATATTTTATATTGATTTTGTTTTCAGGGACCCCTGCAGCCCAAACGGTGTCTGTTTCCAAGGTTGGGGGGACACCAGTGTCTTTGGCAGGTCAGCGGTTTACAGTTCAAATCCCCACCTCACAGACAACAGTGAAAACAGGTTAGTAACTCTATCCCACTTATTTTCATAGTGATCGTTAATATATTAACGCAAAGTGAAATTCTTGCTTTTGGTTTTAAAAAGGCTTTTTTACTTTGAAGCAATTTTCATTTGCCATAAAAAAAATAAAAAATGCATGACTGTTGTAGCCACAGACGGTGCTTATTAAGTAAAGTACATAGAAAACAGATCAAAAGCAAATAAAAAGTAAATGAAATCCAGACAGAGCTTGCTGTAGAACCGAACTACATTACAAGATTATCCTAAGGATTTAATAGACTCTCAAACCAGAGACCGAAGGCTTAGTCTTCCAAGCAGCTAGATTTAATAATGACTCTGTGAGAAATTACTGAATGCTGAATTAACTTAACATAGACACCAGATAGGATTAAGCATGTTTAATAAGGGGCCCATTTATAAATGTTTTCACACAAGATTCACACAACTTTAATCAGATTTGCACATTTTTCTAATTGGGTTTAATTAGAAAAAGGTGTGACTCCTGAGTAAAAGTTCTAATTATCTTGTGCAAAACACAAAAATCAGCCATAACATTATGACCACTGACAGGTAAATTGAATAACACATTATCTCATGACAGTGGCGTCTGACAGTGAGGTGGGATGTATTGGGCAGTAAGCGAACATGTTGTCCCTGAAGTTGTGTTCAAAGCAGAAAAAAACAGGCAAGTGCAAGGATTTGAGCAACTTTGACAAGGGCCAAACTATAATGGTTAGACGACTGGATCAGAGCAACGCCAAAACTGCAGCTTTTTTGGGATGTCCCCACTCTCCAGTGATCAGGACCTACAAAACCTCCAAGAAAGGAAAACTGGTGAACCGGCAACAGGGTCATGAACAGCCAAGGCTTATTGATGCATGTGGGGAGTTAAGGCTGGCCTGTGTAGTCTGATCCAATAGGAGGGCTACTGTAGCTTAAATTGCTGAAAAAAAAATTAAAGCTGGCTCCAAGAGAGAGGTGTCAGAACACACAGTGAATTATAGTTTGTTGAATATTGGGCTATGTAACTGCAGACTGGTCAGGGTGGCCATGCTGATCAATGTCCTACAGCCAAAGGTGCCTGCAATGGGCGCACGAGCTTCAGAACTGGACCCTAACGCAATGGAAGAAGGTGGCCTCATCTGATGAATTTAAGAATGGTTTAAGGAACACAACAATGAGTTCAAGGTTAGGGATGGGCTCGGGCATGTTCGGATCGAACCTGCCAGGAAGCCGTCACTGCACACCACCAATCATAGGCAGGGAGGCATTTCCCTGACCTGCAGCTGCACATACACACGCTGCCTGTGATTGGTGGTGTGCAGTGCCGGCTACCTGGAGGGTTCGATCCGAACACACCTGAGCCCATTCTTATTCAAAGTCTGATTCATGGAGGCCCCAACTTGTAACTTACAGGGCTTAAAGGATCTTCTACTGGTAGCCTGGTGGCAGATACCACAGCATACCTTCAGAGCTCTAGTGGAGTCCATGCCTCAATGAGTTATGTTGGGTAGTCATAATGGTATGGCACACAGTGGGTATAAAAAAAATCACCCCCTTATAATCACATTTTGTTGTTTTGCAGCCTGAAATGAAGACCAACACAGTTTTTTTTTAATATAGCTGTATTTACTCAGTGCACCTTATAGCATCCAAGTGAAAGATCTAACACCAACATGTCAGAAAAAAAAAAAAGCATCACCCTCCTCCTAAAAACGACTTGGTGTTGCTGAGCACCTTCACAATGCCATACAAAGCCATTTGACTTTCAACTGTGATCATTTTGTTTAGCTCAGCATGAAAAGAGCTTTCCTGGAGCATTTCTGTCCCTGATGTTGCAGCTGAAGCAAACCATCAACTGTGGGTGGCAAGGCACTGCCAAAAGATCTCCAGGATAAAGTTGTGGACTGGCACAAGTCTGGAGATGGATAAAACAAAACAAAGGCTTTATCAATGCCTAGGAGCACAGTGAAGTCTATTTTTAAAAAGTGGAAGGTATTTGGTACAACACAGACCCTCCCTGGATCAGGTTGTCGCTCCAAACTGGATGAGAGAGCCAGGAGGAAACTGGTCAGAGAGGCTGCCAAGAGACCTACTGCAACTCTGAAGCAGGAATTTATTACAGTGGTCGTTGTGTGCATGTGACAACAATATCACACATTCTCCACATATGTGGCTTGTATGGGAGGGTTCCAAAAAAAAAAAAAGCCACTCAAAGGCCACATGAAGACACGGCTGAGCTTTGCCAAAATGCACCTTGGAAGATTCTGAGACCAAATGGTCAGATGAGACTGAAATATTTAGCCTCAACACAGCCAGACCTATCGTTTGGTGTTGAGGCCAAACATTTCCATTTTAGTACACTTTTTTCCATATGGCCTCCAGAATCTTCACCTTTCTAAAAATAAAAAAAATGCACAATTTTTTTTTTGCAGGTAAAAACAGTATATTTTTTTGTTACAGGAGCCTGTAAAAGCATTGCACCAGAGATCAGCATATCGCTGGTGCCATGCAGGCCTCCATCATATCTGTCATTGTATTGGCTTTCTTGTACAAGGAAGCCCAAACATGCTGACAGGAAGAATGAATGAACTATCACAGCACAAAGTTTTGTGGTTGTTCATGGAAAACTACAAGCTGACCACCGCAAAAGCTGCCGGACCTTGTAGTTTTCCATTCACAGAGAGCTGTGAATGAGTGACGCAGCCGGGTGGGCAGAGTCCCACATGGCCACGTTTTTTAAAAATAATGACTGCTAGTGGGGAGGAGAAGATTCCCTGCTAGCTGTCACAGGTGGGGGCCGGTGCATTTGTAAAATGTTACATCCCGAATGTGGGTTTACCGTTATGAAAGATGAACTTATCCTTTAGTAAATACAGCTGGATAAAACATACTGTGTCGGTCTTCATTTCAGGCTGCAAAGCAACCAAATGTGATTATTTTAAAAGGGGATGTTTCTTTTCTACACCCACTGTGTGTTCTGTCTGTCTAATCTATCTATCTACACTCACACTTTGCAAGTTTCACAGGAGGCTAATTTTCCTGGTATTTGTTCTTCCTGTGCTTTGCCTGTTCATTCCCCCATACCTTCATGGCACATACTTGGCTTTCCTTCACCCCCTGCTGATTGCAGTATTGAAGCTGTGACTGCAGCAGGGAGACCACTGCTCCCCCAGAGTGTGTTGACCACACTTTGCAATTAAGTAAGAAATCTGCATTGAAGTTTTTTTGCACACAATTAAATGTAGGTTTCTGCATTTTTTGTTTTGCTTTAAAAAATATAGTTTCCACCAGTGCACTGCAGTAATGCTTGCTGGCAGAAATTGGCATCTATTCCATTTTAAGTGTGCTTTTAATTCATAATAAAGTTAAAGTAGACGTCCAGAAATGTCATTATGGTGAAGTACTTGTTAATACAAACTGCAAAATGCTGATGTAACTTTTGGATGGCACTTATGTTTATGGTGATAATATAGAAAATTCTGTATAGTAATGCAAATACATTTATTACTACAGAATGCATTGCAGCTTGTTAAAACTGCATAGTCATCATCCCTGCCAACTGTTCAGGGTTCCTGGGGTATTTGTAAAGCTGTATTCATTTTTTTTTTTTCCTTGTTTTGTAGCCACTCCTACAACACCAACAGTTCAGAATGTCTTGATCAACCCTTCCTTGATTGGATCAAAAAACATTCTCATAACTACAAATATGGTGCCATCACAGAACGCAACAAGTGAATCGAATTCATTAAAGCGGAAACATGAAGATGACGAGGACTATGATGTAATATAAACTCAATTTGCAACAATGAGAATGTACATAAGGATTTTTGACGTCTTTTGTGGACTGAGATTAAAAAGCATAAGCATTGCAAGAAAAGGACTTGAGAAATACCTTTAAGTATGTGTGTTTTGTTACTTTTTTTTTTTTTTTTGGGGGAAAAAAAAATAAACCAAATATGATTCTCATTCAAGACCTCATTGGTTTGCTTAATGTATTAAAGTTTGCTGTTAGATAAGGTACTGTTTCAGCTGTGTTTTTATCCTAGATCTGTCCTCTATATCAGGGGTTTCTAAAATGCAGCCCGTGGGCCAAATCTAGTGCGCTGCAAGACTTTATCCAGCCCTCTGATGTAAGAGGGGGCTCTGATGGGCTTACATCAAAGTCAAGTTTATCTGGAGTTTCTTTCCTTTGTATTACTGCATTTTTTATGATCTAAATTTTATCAAGCTCTGATATCAAAAAACTCCAGGTAAAATGTATTAAAGTGGCTGCCTTAAATAGGAAGTAGTCTTCCTCTTTAATTGTACCTACAGGTAAGGCTTACCTATAGGTACTGTAAATATATCCTAAACTTGCACCGTTTTAGGAGATATTTACCATATACAGTTGTGTTCATAAGTTTACATACCCTGACAGAATTTATGATTTCTTGGCCATTTTTCAAAGAATATGAATGAGAACACAAACATTTCTTTCATTCATGGTTAGTGTTTGGCTGAAGTCATTTATTATTGATCAACCGTGCTTACTCTTTTTTTAAGTCATAATGACAACAGAAACTACCCAAATGACCCTGATCAAAAGTTTTCATACCCCAGTTCTTAATACCATGTATTGCCCCCTTTAACATCAATGACAGCTTCAAGTCTTTTGTGGTATCTGTGGATGAGGCTCTTTATCTCCTCAGATGGTAAAGCTTTCCATTCCTCTTGGCAAAAAGCCTCTAGTTCCTGGAAATTCTTGGGCTATCTGGCATGAACTGCACATTTTGAGATCTCCACAGAGTGGCTGAATGATATTGAGGTCAGGAGATTGAGATGGCCACTCCAGAACCTTCATTTTATTCTGCTGTAGCCAATAACAGGTCGACTTGGCCTTGTGTTTTAGATCATTGTCATGTTGGAATGACCAAGTACGTCCCATGCGCAGCTTCCTGGCTGATGAATGCAAATGTTCCTCCAGGATTTTCTGATAACATACTGCATTTACCTTGCCATCAATTTTGACAAAATTTTCCTGTGCTTTTGTAGCTAAACACAATCCCAAAACATCAGCGATCCATCTCTGTTTCACAGTAAGAATGGTGTACCTTTCATCACAGGCCTTTGTTGACTCCTCTCCAAATGTAGTGTTTATGGTTGTGGCCAAAAAGCTAAATTTTGGTCTTATCACTCCAAATTACTTTGTGTCAGAGGGTTTGAGGTTTGTCTCTGTGCTATTTGGCGTATTGTAAGCGGGATACTTTGTGGCATTTGAGTAGTAATGGCTTTCTTCTGGCGACTCGACCATGCAGCCCATCTTTCTTCAAGTGACTCCTTATTGTGCAGCTTGAAAGAGCCACACCACAAGTTTTCAGAGTCCTTAAGTTATTTGTGGGTTTTTCTTTGAATCCTGAACAATTTTCCTGGCAGTTGTGGCTGAAATTTTAGTTGGTCTACCTGACCGTGGTTTGGTTTCAACAGAACCCCTCATTTTCTACTTCTTGATTAGAGTTAGAACACGGCATTCTCAATTCCTTGGATATCTTTTTATATCCCTTTCCTGTTTTATACAATTCAACTACCTTTTCCTGCAGATCCTTTGACTATTCTTTTGCTTTCCCCGTGACTCAGAATCCAGAAATGTCAGTGCAGCACTGGATGAAAGATGCAAAGGTCTGTCAGGAGTCCAGAAACTCATTGACCTTTTATACACACACACACACTAAAAGCAAACAGATCACAAGTGAGGATGGTTACCTTTTAACAGCCATTCTAAACCCTCTTGTGTCAACTTGTGTGCATGTTATCAGGCCAAAATCACCAGAGTATGTAAACTTTTGATCAGTGTAATTTGGGTAGTTTCTGTTGTCATTATGATGTAAAGAGTAAACACAATTGACTGATAATAAATGGTTTCAGCCAAACACTGACCATGAGTGAAAGAAATGTTTTTGTGTTCTCATTCATATTCTCTGAGAAATGGCCAAGAAATCTTAAATTCTGCCAGGGTATGTAAACTTATGAGCACAACTGTACGCTGCCATCGATGTATGTGCACTGAAGGAACGACCCGCTCGTGTCGTTTCTTAAGGGCCTGTACCGTGACCGGCGGCGCTCGCGGGAGTGATGCCATCACGGCTCCGGCCAATCGCAGCGCTGGAACCCAGAAGTAACCCTGGGAAAGATGTCGGCCGCTGCAGGGCATCGTCCTAAGGTGAGTATATCATAATGAGCTAGTATGCCTTTGTCTTGCAGGTTTTTTTTTGGAGGTTTACAACCTTTTTAAGGCATTTTCACCTTAATGCATATGCATTAAGATGAAAAACCTTATGTGCTGCAGTGCCCCTCCCCCCTTTTTCTCTTGAGCCCCAACCGATCCAGTGATGTGCACAAGCTCAGCGACTCATGGAAAGTGGCTTTCTGTGGGGCTACCTGATGATGAGGTGGGGCTTGGAGCACTGATGGGGGACCCAAGAGGAAGAGGATCGGGGTTGCTCTGAGCAGGTTTGCTATTTTAATACAAAAAAAAAAAAAAAACACTTTACAACCACTTAAATTAAATTTAAATTTGATTTGTTTGTTTATAAACTGATTTTTTTTTTTCCGTTTTTCAGCTAAATTTGTAAGGCTCCGTTCACATCTAGGCATTTTTCTGCTGTAAGCCTCAGCTCTAAAAACGCCCAACGAGATATCCCATTAATTTAAATGGCCCCTGTTCACATCTGAGCATTCTGTCACCTAAAGCAAAACGCCCGTCGCTCAAAGTACATGAGCTTCTTTTTTGGCAGATTAAAGGCGTTTTAATTCTTTTACATTGGTGACCTTTTGAACTTCAACACGCCTGAAAAAAAACAAAAACAATTGCCTGTGAAATAGCAATGCCTAGATGTGAACAGAGCCCAAAACTTACATTGTGGCCCTCATACTGAAAGGTTTTGAGAGTGTTTCATACATATTTGCAACCACTAGATGGCACACTTGTCTATGTGCCAGGCTGTATTCAATTTTTACACCCACTAAGCATTTTTGTGCATGAAATCAGACCCCAGTAATAGAGTGAAGTAAATGAGAGAGGCACAGAAAGTTGGGTAAGGGTTATAGCAGGCATATTGAAGATGCTTGTATATTGGCACCAAAGATGTGGAATGTACCAGCATCATAGCTGTTGGCACTTTAAAGGATTTCATGTGAGAAAGGTAAACAGTAGCTAGTTTTGGTGGGCCACATTCCAGAGAATGGTTAGTTGTGTCCCAACCTCAGTCTAGCAATAAAGTAGTTACTGTCCTATATCTCTAATGTGAAATCCTGTGAGTGCTCATAGCTATGATATTGAGATGTGCATATACAATGTATAGAGACTACAGTGTATGCCTTGACATCCAAATACATTTATATGATAACAATGATCTGCAGTAGCAGCATTTTGCACAGGTTGATTGTGCACTTGCAGAGGCGTTCTATACTTTTGTTGAGCAGAAGGTCAGTGAGGAGGAGTTAATTTTACAGTGATGGACAAAGTGGGGTACTGCGCAGTCAGTTCATATAAAAAATATATTTGCCACCGTGGCTGCTATCTCCAACGTAGAAAAAAGCCCAGCTGTCAGTGGTAAAGTGCAATGGAGAATAAAACATATATAGTGCTGTGCCAGATAGTCATAAATAAAATGGTAATATTAAATCAATCACAGTATCTAAAACCAACGATATCAGTGTAAAAATACATAAATGCTGTGCTAAACAAAATATACACTTATAACAATAAACAATTAAAAGTGCAAAGGTGCTTCAATAATGTGCAAAAAGGATAATACCCTTATGAGCTAATAGGGTACCACCGGTGGGAAGCAGTGAATCTCGATAGGATAATAGATGTGCAAACAAATCAAAAGATGTTAAAAAATATTTAAAAATATAAACGTCCTAAAATCTTGCAAAATCATACGGTGAACAGTACATAAAAAAGTTCATATTTCTCATATATAATAGTGCTGTACTGTTTTTACAGCTTAAGAAAGCCACACCATGTTATTCTATGACCTTATATACACGTTGGCGTTCTTAAGCTGTAAATCTAACGCACGACCCGCGCGTTCCGAAGCTGTAGCGTTAGAGCGTTTTTGACGGTGAGCCAGCAAAATGCTCACTAATGCGCATTAGCACTGTAGCGACGTTAACCAGCGTTTTTAGCTTTAAAATGTCCAAAAATAGCAGAGAAATGTTTTTTTTTTTTAAACAAAACGTGGCACTAACGCGCATTAATGTCAATGCAAAACATCAATTTTTTTCCCAGGAGTCGGACCCGACATTACAGCTCATCTTAACATAATGCCAGCATGTATGGGGCCTTATACTCAAGCGTCCTCTTGATCCAGCAATGTGCATGTGAGTCTCAGGTCTCTTGCTTCTCATTGGCTAAGAACCCCATAGCGGGAGCCCATTTGCTCCCACTGCTGTCACTCACAGCCAGTGAGCCAATAACGAGCTTGGGGGGCGGGACCGAGCTACGGCTGTGTGTGTGTCTTATGGACACATAGAGCGGGGCTTGGGAGCAAGCACGCACGGTGCCCCCATAGCAAGCAACTTGCTATGGGGCACTGGTCAAGGGGGAAGGGCCAGGAGAGCCTGAGAGAACCTCAATACCTATGATTCATACCATTGGGCAACATAAACATTTTTAAAACACATACTAAGCAGCACTTAAACTTATATCACAAGAACCATCTACTAATATAAATACATTTCAAGGTGAGCATATACTCAAATAAGTAATCCAATCCTTATATATAGCACACTGAACGCAGTTCAATAATAGTCCACCATAAGTGTGACTCCAATCACCCTAAGTGAGTCCCGCTCCTTTTGAATTCAACACTCACACAATTCAGCGTGTTACCATGATGACTCTCTGCAATCTCCCCACGTATTGGCCACCGATGCTTATGGATGCTGAACTCTCTCAAGAAATAAAACATAGCTCTATAGCGTGACTCCGTATGAACATTTTATTGCACCCAAAACCCCTTGCAGAACTGCACTTACATGGATAAAAATAGTTTAAGGCATGTATAAAATCATCTCAGTCAGATTACTTTGAGATGGCTGGATAAGATCACCTCCTCCGCTCCACTATCCTCACTACCTCTGGGAGGTGTGCTGACGCCACTGGTCGCCGCATAGTCCTGCTCTGATGCGTTTCATCATTATGACTTCATCTGAGGGTCAAACATTTTGTTAACTGTAAAGGGGCTACTTACCGCATGTCCATGCGCCAAATTGGGGGACATACAGTCAGGTCCATAAATATTGGGACATCGACACAATTCTAATCTTTTTGGCTCTATACATCTCCACAATGGATTTGAAATGAAACAAATAAGATGTGCCTTAACTGCAGACTTTCGGCGTTAATCTGTCCCATTACTTTTGGTCCCTTAAAAAGTGGAAGGCACATATACAAACTGTTGTAATTCCTAAACCATTCACCTGATTTGGATGTAAATACCCTCAAATTAAAGCTGAAAGTCTGCAGTTAAAGCACATCTTGTTTGTTTCATTTCAAATCCATTGTGGAGGTGTATAGAGCCAAAAGGATTAGAATTGTGTTGATGTCCCAATATTTATGGACCTGACTGTATATTCTCCCATAGGCAAACATGTAGCTAATCCCCACAAATATGCATTTCCCAAGTCACACTTTCGTGCACTAGAAAGGGTGCACCCCAATTTTAGGGGTGGTTACTGGAACAAGGTCCTTTTACAAACAGAATTGAGATGGATGTATATCCTTAAAGCTGCAGAGATTCTGGGTCTCAATGAAATGGTCAGCTATATGCCCTTCCCTGAGGGCTTTATAGCTGGCCATCCAGAGATATTTCTTTAAATTTCTGACCAATCAACCATTAACTGGATTCGGATTGTACCTTTTTTATGTTTTATATGTGGCAGTTCTCTTTAGTTATATTTTCTGCCCCCTGTCTTACATAGGTTGTATATTTGTTTTGTTAATGCTGTGTTTGTTGTAATTATAATGTTTGATGCTTCCTCTTTTGTGCTTCCTGGCAGCTGGCTATTTTACTGAGTGCTTTGCAGAGTTGACATCAAGTATGTGTGGGTTCTTGCCTTGGGGTATTCGCTTCTACAGCTTCCTGGAGGAGAGGGTTCTTTTTGTGTTTCCTGCCTCAGTCCATCCTCCCCCACTTTGGGTGCTGTTCCTCCTGGTGGGTTTTGCACATGCTGGCATCATCCCCTGCACAATGACATCTTCACAATGCCGTTGTGATGCCAGAAATCATATCATCAGACCATTCACGCACAGAGCGGCTCTTTCACATTGAGTAGATAGCACGGCTTGTAAGAGACGCTCTGTGCGTGAAACTCATGTAATGTAACTGCATGCAGAGACCTGTCAAAACTCTGCGGTAATGTCGGGGGTGGGCGGGACTAAACATCTATCAAACACCTACCCAGCCCCTATCCTATTGGCTGGTGTTTGATAGCTGCTTGGTCCCGCCCACCCCCGACATCACCGCAGAGTTTTGACAAGTCTCTGCGAGCAATTACATTGCATGAGAATTTCACGCACAGAGCGGCTCTTACAAGCCGTGCTATCTACTCAATGTGAAACTCCTTGTCTCCTCTATCAGTGGCAATCAGTGCCACCTCATCTCTATCAGTGCCAATCGGTGCCAACCAATGCCACCTATCAGTACCCATCAGTGCTGCCTATCAGTGCCAGTCAGTGCTTCCAATCAATGCAAATCAGTGCCTCCTTTCAGTACCAACCAATGTCACCTATCAGTGCTGCCTATCAGTGCCTATTAGTGCTGCCTATCAGGTGACACTGAATGGTAGCACTGATTCGAAGCACTGTCAGTGCTAATCAGTGCTGCCTATCAGTGCTCAGACACAGGTAGGCTGCATATGCCAATTTTCTGTAAAGGTGAACTTACACTTTAAGGTACATAAGGTTCTTGGCCTGATTGGGAAACAGTTTATGCCTTTGGGTAGGAGTAGGTATTTTTAGAGACCCCTAGCTGACAGGTCTGTTTTTCCTCTTGAAGAATGTTTCCCCACTTTTGAACATTTATGCTCTGTTGATCTGAGTGTGCCCAAAAGACAGCCAGATGGTAGACAAGCCTCATAAATGTTAGTGGAACTCTAAGATATACCTGACTAATCTTAAAAATGCTCCCTATATTTACCTATTTCAGGCCACTGAGGTCTGGCCCTGTGATCCCGCTCCTCTGTCAGAAGTGGTGGTTGCAGGTTAGAAGAGAGTGTGTCAACAGCTGATGGGCTACATTAACCTATTAGATGAGGTCATTGCTCCCAGGGATTACCAGCCATTGCCGAGTGCTCTCTCCTCTTCCCTGCAGCTGTTGTTGGCTGACATGGGAGATTTTGTGACTGAATCGGAGTGGCCTGAAAATAAATAAGTATATACATCTTTCTTACACAGGTTAGCCGGCGTAGGTGGCGGCGGTAGGGAATTTTTAATTTCAATATTTCTTTATTGGTTATATTCAAAACATAACAAAGTATACTGCGTGATAAACAGTAAATACATTCCAGAGAAAGGCGTAGTAAGAACCCATGTGGTTATACCATAGAGGAGTAGTATACAATATAGAGTAATATAATGGGTACAGTGTTCACTATACAATGACGTATTATACATTTAGACGATTTGGTCTAATCTGGTAGCTCCTTGTTGCATATTTTTAACCTCCCCCCAATCCCGGCACCCCTCTGGGAACATACTGTGCCTTACGGGGTGGGGGGATAACTTATAGAAGTTGGGAGCTCCTCAGTGGCAACAGGTGGTCAGGGTGCACAGGGTTTCCCCGGAATGTACTATCTGGGTTAGTTGATGAAAGGTGAAAAAATGAGAAAGTGGAGAGGGGGGGGGGGGGGG
>BLSH010479685.1:195652-210212 GCA_018402905.1 Glandirana rugosa | reverse complement strand
GGTGTCCATGACCCAGACCCGAACCCGGACATTTAAAAAAAAAAGTTTGGGTTCGAGTTCTGGGTTTGGGTATTTGATCACGCATGTTGAATAGCTGCAGGGCAGCCAATCAACAATTGTGATTTTTCCTAGAAGCCATCACAGCCATGCCTACTAATGGCATGGCTGTGATTGGCCAGTGCATCATGTGACCCAGCCTCTATATGAGGCTGGAGTCACTTAGTGCTGCATGTCACATGCTCTCTGGGTAGTGTAGGGAGAGGATGCTGCCTGTGCTGTGAGGGACAGATTGCAGATAGATAGATAGGTAGAGATTACTACTAATACTGCTTTTAGGGACAGATTGCAGATCTCATCCTGTATTACAGAAAGATCTGACTGGACTAGAGTCTACTGCTTAGAGGGACAGATTATTGTTCTAAAATCATCTCCTAGTTCTATAGGGTCAGGTTCCTGCTGTTGCTGAAAGGGACAGATTATTGTTCTAAAATCATTTTGCAGCCCTCTAGCACTTTCCAGGACTCTTTTACAGTCATTTTTGTGCCGAAAAGTTCGGGTCCCCATTGAATTCAATGGAGTTCGGGGTAAAGTTCGGGTTAAGTTCGGTACCGAACCCGGACTTTTTTCCGAAGTTCGGCCGAACCCACCGAACCCGAACATCCACGGGTTCGATCAACTCTACCGCTGACACCATCTTTTTTTTTTTTTTTTTTTGCTCTTTATAGATATTTATAATGAAACATTCTTCCTGCTGATCCCTATGGTAATAGGGAATTTTACCCACTGACTCCTATTGGGGCATTCCTCCCACTGACAACCAATGTAAGGGGTAGTTTTTCTTTTGTCGATCAATGTATTGTGGCAATGCACTGACCACCAGATTAAGGGACATTCTTCCCACTGACTCCCAATGTAATGGAGCATTTTCCCATCTGACCTCCAATGTCATGGAACATTCTTTCCACTGACCTCCAATGTGATGAAGCATTCTTGCTACTGACCTCCTATGTAATGGGTCACTCTTCCTACTGACATCCAATATAATGGGGCTATCTTTCTATTGATCTCCAATGTAATGGGGCATTCTCCTTCTTGACTACCAATTTAAAGGGGCACTACGCAGACCCTCGGTGTAAGGGGCATTATTTCTACCTACCACCAATGGTGCATAACATGCAACAGTTTAGGGGACACTTCTCTTTCTGACTAGCAATGTAGAGGGTCATTTCCTCACTGACAAAGTGATTGTTAAAAAAAATACAATCAGTTACTGAACTGTTTATGCAGTCCAGAAAACATCGCAGAAGGAATAAAGTTAAAAAGCAGATACATTTTAAGCAGAATTTTAAATCTCTAAGCATTAGATTATAAAACATGATTTTCACTGTGCTTATGGGTGTGACTGTAACCTTTGGTCAAATGATTCTCAGCTTTACAACCTCTGTTTAAGAGTTAGAGAACATGCTGCTGGATGCCTGTAAATGAACTGGACTTAATTTTGTCTAAGATTCAGTGGGATTAGAATGTAAATAGTTTAATGCACAGCAGAAATATATACTGTATATATATATATGAATATTTACATCTACAGCCAGCAAGTGCAGCTCTAGGCTCTTTTATGTACATTTAACAGACTACTCATATTCCTAGCAGTTTGGTGATAATGTGAGATGTAAAGAAGCTGTGATAGTCAATCACTATTGGGAGTACTTGAACTGTATGTACATGTTAACCTCTATGCACTGTCCCTTATTCTAAAAACCGGGAAATGGGACATTCGGGTCATGTGACCACCGTAATTGGCTGACACAGCAGTCACATGATCGGAAAACTCCCAATCACAAGTATGCATCGGGAGCTTACCAATCCCCACTGGCTACCATGCTGGGAGTATGCAGAAAGCTACTCTCAGCAAGCTAAGTTGTTTTAACAGGGCCACACATATGCGGCCACACCACGGCCATCGTCAAGAGGTTAATAAAGCTACTGGCAGGGGGCCAAGCTTATGGGTGCTTTCACACTGCTCTGTTAAAAAACGTGTCAAAAAATGCATATGCATTTTTGATTCATTTTCAGTGCATTTTATAGTTGGCATGCACCTGTAAAACATGGACATGTAACTCACAAAATGCCCCAAAATGCAACTGTGGTGTGTTTTTGATGCCTTTTCACGCTATTTTTAATTTGTTTCCCATTTATGGCAATGGAGAGATGAGTTTTCAAAAGCGCACCAAAGATGCAGCATCCTGGACATTTAAAAATACACTGCACCCCCAGCTTAGTGATGTGAACAGTCCCAGAGGACTGTTTTTCTTGCATTTTCAGAAAGGTAAAAATGCAGAAAAAACTACATCAGTGTAAAATGGCCCTTCAAAACTGTATACCAAAAATGCAGCTCCCTATTGAAATAAATTGAAACTCATCAAAAATGGTTAAAAAAACACAAACAATGCACCATGGTTGATTTTTTGGTGCATCTTTTGAGTCACATGTCCATGTTTTACAGGTGCATGCCAACCGGAAATGAACTGGAAACGCCTCAAAAATGTGTTTTTTTTCAGTGGTGCAGTGTGAAAGCACCCTAAAGGGTGGTTGAAACATTACTGCAAACCTAACTGCTCTCTAATGCCTATGGCTTTCCTTAGTAAAGCTGGCCATAGATAAGTACGTTTTTTTTCATTCAACCAGTGGGTTGAACGAAAAACAGACCCAGTTCCCCCATCCACACATTCAAGGTGGATGGGGGAATTTTCCCCGCTGTGCCTTTGTATTCTTACAGTGGGAAAACTTTCCCAGCATCAGAATACTGAGATCAGAGCTGCAGTCTATTGCATATATTGTACAACCTGTATAGCATATATAATGGATATGCTACAACCTCTGTTAGCATTATGTTGTTGTCTGTTTCCTCATTGCCGATTTTCCTTGGTTTAGCTTACCTTTTTAAAAACAATGAAAAGGTGAACTAACTCATAGCACTTTCCCTAGCCCTTTGGTCCCCACTGTATGTATCTTATGTGATTCCCATCTTTTGCTGCCTTCTCCAGCTAGTATAATGGTCCTGCATTTTAAAACATCACTACACAGCACCGGCCACTGTGTAACAGCATAATGCAAGTAATGGTCAACACTGGCCATGGGACAGTACTGATCATGTATGTATGTGCAAATTGGCCATGCACATGTGTTTTTCTTACATTCGACATGCCAGTCCCAATCCAAGCGACCGGTGAGGGTTGAGGAAAGATCTGTTGACCTACAGTACCTTGTAGTAAAAAATTTGTCTGTAAAATTCTATTTTTTTGCTTCATGCTAAAGGGAAAATAGCCTCATTGCCAGATCTGATGTTCCAAGAGGATGTGGGGTTTGTGGAAAGAAACTTATATCAGAATCTGACAGTCCCCCCCCCCGGCAGTGTCCAGCTGCCCATGCAGTTTTTTTTACAGTAGTTTTGCTGTCTTTTAAGCCAGTTGAAAGACCCTCTCCCCAAATGGTATTTTTAAAATGTCCTCAGTGTAAGTGCTCACCTACCCATGCCTAGGGGTTAGTGAACCTCCCTTAGGTTTCATCAAACATCCATTGAATAGAGTTTTGCTAAATTCACTCAACCCTAATGCATCTCTGCATAGACAAAGCACGTTTGCCTTAAGAGTTAGGGTCTATAGGGTATATTTGCTTGTAGATTTTCCTTTGAGAAATAAGACGTTAAAGCATTCAGCCTGGGGAATAATGGTTCCTGATGGACTAGTTGCTTTTGGTTACTTGTATCCATTGTTATATAGCAAACCCCATGGATTATCAGAATACAAGGTTGGCTCTGCAAAAATAATTTTCATCTCCTTGCAGCAGTAAGCTGTGATGTTTTTTTTTTTTAAATTCATTTCATTAATAAGCACTATTTTTAAGATTTGTGTCAGTTCTGAGGTAGTCTGATGAACTTGGCATTTGAATCTATGTGCTTAAAACACTTCAATTAACATATGCTAGGAGAAATCACTAATGAACTGGATGAATGAATGAACGAATAAATGAACGAATAAACAAATAAAATAAAAAAGATGAATGACACACAAGCAACAGTGCTTATCCTGTTCAATAGGCTTGACAAAATGTGCGTAACAAATTTGAAATGAATGGTTCAGTAATTCCAAATGAAATGAAATATTGTGGAACAAATATACTATAAAATATTAAGCATTTTTATTCTTGAACTATTTCTCATTTTTCAATTTAAATAGCAATGACATGCCACTGACGGTAAAGCAATGTTGCATGCACTACAGTTCAAAAAACTGTGCAAAATAAAAGAAAATATATATGGCCTTAAAAATGCTGCAAATTGAAGCCAATGCTTTGATTCTAGCAGTTTTTAGCTGAATGAAATAAAGAATAGAACAATACTTGTAGGGCCATCATCCCTGCTTCTGGCTGAATGGGAAACATAAAGATTTGTGTTCAATTGCATTTTATTTATTTTTAAAGTTTAATGGCCCTTTCACACTATTGTGATGTAATAAGTTGTATAATAATAAAATGCATGGTAAAATGAGTTAAGTGTGTTGGTGTGATGTGGTGTTGCTGTAATTCGGTGTCATTCATTCTGAATGGTCCCCCAACGCACCTTGCCAAAGACTGTAAATTGCTGTACACCATAGTAATTAATGCATTGTAGGGTGCTGTGTTACAAAAAATTCCTATGTGTGCCCTTTTTAGTACATTTTAGTGTGTTGGGCAGCCCAATCAAGTAAATGAGCTGCATTAACACAATGCCCCACCAACATCATAGAACATCTCTTCGACTTTTTAATTATCCTCCTTAAAAAATAAAGTATACATACCTTAATTCAGCAGTTTTGTGACCAGTTATGTAATGCTCAGGTTTCCCCTTCAGATCTTATACAGCTGTGGGTGGTCCTTAGTGATACAGAGAATGGCGGTGCTACGATGGTATGGGACAAGCATGGTAGTGGCTTTTGGGAAACAAATAGCAAGTAGCAGCCTGGGGAAAAAATGGTTCCAAGTTTTCAATCAAATTCATACGTGGTTGAGTTACTTTGGGTCTGATTTGGTGCTACATGACTGTAAATTTTTTGCACACTGGCATTGTGGTTAGAACCCTTATGCACATCAGGTAAAGGATTGTGTATCTCTGTGGGGAGCATGATGGACGCTGACACAAAGTACTCAGTCAGCACAGTTTTTATGCTTTCCTTCTGTTTATTTTTTGTTGCTTCATAACTATGCTGTTTTTGCTTTTGCTACACCAACATTTACCTTTGCTGTTACTACCACTGCATTCACTATTCTTTATCACTATTGCATCAATGCACATTTCTGCCACTGCATTAATGTGCAATCCTGCCTTTGACACCAGTGCATTGAAGTGCAATTCTGCCCTTGTCACCAACACACTGACTCATACTTATTCAGCCTGATTAATGTGCAAGTAAAAATAAAGCAGGGCCAGCTTTTGTTGCAACATACAAGCTGGTTCATATTCCTGGTTCAGATCTAATTAGTTCTGTCATCCAGAAGAGTAAGAAAATACATATTCATGCATGCCGATGTCATGAAAATTTATCCTCAACAAACTATTGTCACGTTTTCAATTCATAATGATTTTTACACAGCATGCGGCTATTTAGAGATATCTAAGGTTTTGAGAACTTAAAGTGTTTGTAACCCAAAAAAAAAAACCCTGTTCCCTTATAGCAGATTAAACAGCACAGTGCTTGTGCTGTCTAATCTGCCCCTCTCTAAATTGTAAAAAACCTAGCTGATCTTGCCACTTCCTGTGCTTTCCTCTGTGAGCTGACCACGATAATCATGGCTGCTGAGCCCTGACTACTGCGGTCAGTTTACATCTCTCCATCATCTGCAGCTCTCATCTGTCCTCCTCACCCCCTGCCTCTCTGCCTGCCAGCTCCCGTGTCTGTGTCTCTGTCTCCACCCCCCCTCCTGTCGCTATTCGTAGTAAAAAAAACTTTACAAAATATCCTGGCAGCCCTGCTCCTTTATCCAGCGATAACTCACAGTATAAGTGTTTATTTAAATAGATGCCTCTAAATACCCTTTTTCAGTTACAGTATCTCACAAAAGTGAGTACACCCCTCACAATTTTGTAAATATTTAATTATAACAATGTAGTGAGTGTACAGATTGTATAGGAGTGTAAATTTGCTGCCCCTTCAAAATAACTCAACACACAGCCATTAATGTCTAAACCACTGGTAACAAAAGTGAGTACACCCCTAAGTGAAAATGTCCAAATTGGGCCCAATTAGACATTTTTCCTCCCCGGGGTTATGTGACTCGTTAGTGTTACAATGTCTTAGGTGTGAATGGGGAGTAGGTGTGTTAAATTTGGTGTTATAGCTTTCACTCTCTCATACTGGTCACTGGAAGTTCAACATGGCACCTCATGGCAAAGAACTGAGGATCTGAAAAAATAATTGTTGCTCTACATAAAGATGGTATAGGCTATAAGAAGATTGCCAAGACCGTGAAACTGAGCTTCAGCATGGTGGCCAATACCATGCAGCGGTTCAACAGGACAGGTTGCACTCAGAACAGGCCTTGCCATGGTCGACCAAAGAAGATGAGTGCATGTGCTCAGCGTCATATCCAGAGGTTGTCTTTGGGAAATAGACGTATGAGTGCTGCCAGCATTGCTGCAGAGGTTGAAGAGGTGGGGGGGTCAGCCTGTCAGTGCTCAGACCATACGCCGCACACTGCATCAAATTGGTCTGCATGGCTGTCGTCCCAGAAGGAAGCCTCTTCTAAAGATGATGCACAGGAAAGCCCCCAAACAGTTTGCTGAAGACAAGCAGACTAAGGAAATGGATTACTGGAACCAGTCCTGTGGTCTGATGAGATTTGGTTCATATGGTGTCAAGCGTGTGTGCTGGCAACCAGGTGAGGAGTACAAAGACAAGTGTGTCTTGCCTACAGTCAAGCATGGTGGTGGGAGTGTCATGGTCTGGGGCTGCATGAGTGCTTCCAGCACTAGGGAGCTACAGTTCATTGAAGGAATGAGGGAACCAGGAATACCAACATGTACTATGACATACTGAAACAGAGCATGATCCCCTCCCTTCGGAGACTGGGTCGCACTCCAGTATTCCAACATGATAACGACCCCAAACACACCTCCAAGATGACCACTGCTTTGCTAAGGAAGCTGAGGGTAAAGGTGATGGACTGGCCAAGCATGTCTTCAGACCTAAACTATTGAGCATCTGTGGGGCATCCTCAAATGGAAGGTGGATGAGCACAAGGTTTTCTAACATCCACCAGCTCTGTGATGTTATCATGGAGGAGTGGAAGAGGACTCCAGTGGCAACCTGTGAAGCTCTGGTGAACTCCATGCACAAGAGGGTTAAGGCAGTGCTGAAAAATAATGCTGGCCACACAAAATATTGACACTTTGGGCCCAATTTGGACATTTTCACTTAGGGGTGTACTCACTTTTGTTGCCAGTGGTTTAGACATTAATAGCTGTGTGTTGAGTTATTTTGAGGGGACAGCAAATTTACACTGTTATACAATCTGTACACTCACTACTTTACATTGTAGCAAAGTGTCATTTCTTCAGTGTTGTCACATGAAAAGATAGAATAAAATATTTACAAAAATGTGAGGGGTGTACTCACTTTTGTGAGATACTGTATCTTCAGGCCGGTCACGGGGCTCCGGGCCGCTCTTCTACTCCGATCCGGGGCTACAGTGGGAGGTGCCGAGCGGCCAGCACGGTGGTCACGTGTCTCCCCCGGCTTACGTCCGAGGGAGATCTCGGCACTTTCCACTGTAGCCCTGAGTTATAGTAGCAGAGCGGCTGGGAGTCATGTGACCGGCCTGAAGATAACTGAAAAAAGGTATGTAGCGGCATCTATTTAAACAAACATTTATGCAGTGAGTTATTGCCAGATAAAAGAGACAAGCTGCAAGTGAAAGGGGTTTTTAGGGTTACAATCACTTTAATTTAAAGTATAACCCGATCACTAAAATCTCATAAAAGATTGATCATGTTAATGCCGTTTCATAAATTGTTTTCAATATTCTCAAAAATGCAGCTTTTATTAAAATAAAGATACTTTGTTCAGGCATTTTTTGTGTTACAGTGTCACAACTGTCTCCCAATTGTGCTTCTGTAGTACAATACATTAGCCAGCCTGCTCTATATTTATATTTTCTCTGGTCATAATAGTATACTATTCTGATAAGAATGATGGAACCAAATGATCATCTGTAGTCTTTAGTATTCATTTAAATCATAATGAACTGCATAGCTCTTGACTTATGGCCAGAAGGTTTAGATAGGGCCAATAAGGGGGCTTTTTTCTAGAACAGCTCCCTCACTATAGCTGCTGTAGCAGTACCCCCGCAGGGGCTGCTGAATATTGTGGTTTACCCGTCACCCTGCCCAGCCTGCCATTCACCTCTCAGGTACTCTGAGATATAGAACAGTCCAAAAGCTTTGTTTTTTTGTTTTTATTGAGGGGGATGAACTTGGATGGGAAAGGGGAATATGGGATGCCCGGTAAGATTTAGTATAACTTGCTTGGGATTACTATATACACTCCAGTCTTCTCTCCAGCACTACTCTTGCTGCAGACCATTACTCCTCCAGCACTTTACTTGCTGCAATTCTCTGGATCAGCTAACACCACGTGGTTAGGCCTTACACTAGCTCAGCCAGGCCTCAGTGAATTGCCCTTTGCAGGCAGGGACCCCGGGCCCCTATGGTGTAGAAATAGTTCCAGTGCTAACTGTTCTCAACACGGCTACTGATCCCAGTCAGCCTTCTTCAGGCCCTGCCAGCCCTCATGGCTGCAGCTTCCCCTTTCCACTGCCCCTTTTACCACAATCCACTCTTCTGGTTCTGCACCCATCTTTGACTGCAAACTCCCAGTCCTCCCAGGCGTGCCTCCCCAGTCCTCCTGACTGCACCTCATTCACCAACCCTCCTGGTTGTGAATAGCTGTCCTCCCTGGAGTCTCTCAGCAGTGCACTCTCCCGCTGTCCTCTCCTTGCTCTCTCTTGTGCCACCAGTCCAAGACTTTTCTAGACTGGGGAACTCGCTCTAGGCCCGACAGCCTCAGCACTCTCTCACTCCATTTCTTCCACCCACACAGCTCCTCCCCAGCTGGGCTGACCCTGGATTTTTAAGGAGGCCTCTCCCCTGCCAATCCAGGTTGGGGATTGGTCAGGGCTCTCACATTACCCCAGGTGGCTACACCTCCCCTCTCCACCTCTCGTTCCAGAAAACACCAGAAGCTTCTGGAAAGAAGTGAGAGGTTCTGATGACACCACCTGTGAGTCACCCAGCCTTACCCTGAGTCACTCCCAGCCCAGAATAAAAACAAACAGGCCTAGCCACCAGCTAGGCCTGCCTAAATTTTCCTACTCTACAGAAAAAAAATCTAACCTCTAGCGCCTACCTAACTAGAGGGTGCTACACTGCCAAACTGCATATAGAGAAATTAGTGTCAGTGAGGAAACTATACTTTTCTGATTGCTAAGTCTTTGGTCAAACAGTCAATATGCTGTCTTTTGTTTTGTTATTATTGGCAGTTTTTTGTCTTTCATTTTGTTTTGTGGTTGATTTGAAGACAGCAGTCCCTTTAAGTTGTTGTCTGACCCATAGCAAAAAAAGGCAACAATTGGGCTGTTGGGGTTTTCATGTATTTTGGGGGTATATTGTTTAACCACCTCCCACCCGGCCACTGTACATAAACGGCCGGTAGGGAGCCTCACCGCTCTGAGTGGACGTTCAGGTACCTTCATTATGATCACAGGATCTGGCCGAGCACAGATCGGGATATGGGCGCTGTGATTGGCCCTCCCGATCACAGCCGTCACAATGTAAACAGAGACACGTGTCTCTGTGACAGTTCTCCCCCGCCGAGCTCAGTGAGAGCTCAGTGTGGGGGGGGGGATGGGGGGAGAGGGGGCAGCTGCAGCTCTTTGTCAGCTCTCTGTATGAAGATGATTTCATACAGAGAGCTCTCACAGATCGCCCCCCCACACAGTGCACCAAGAACCACTGATACCCCTGTCCGCATACATGTCAGTGTCCCCATAAAACAGTCCCCAAAACATCTGTATGTCCCCCATCACATCTGTCACAGTCCCCAAAACATCTGTCTGTCACGGTCACATCTGTCCCCATACACAAAACATCTGTATGTCCCCTTCACATCTGTCACAGTCCCCAAAACATCTGTCTGTCCACCATCACCGCCAACACTAAATAAACCCCGATTTGGGTTATTTTTACAAAAAAAATGTAGCAGTATCATTTTTGGTCAAAATTTATGAAGAGAAATTACTTAACTGCTAAATTTTATAACAGAAACGAAGACGTTTTTGAAAATTTTCGGTCTTTTTTAATTTGTAGCACAAAAAATAAAAAAACCCAGAGGTGATTAAATACCACCAAAAGAAAGCTCTATTTGTGTGAAAAAAATGATAAAAATTTCATATGGATACAGTGTTGCATGACCTTGCAATTGTCATTCAAACTGCGACAGTGCTGAAAGCTGAAAATTGGTCCGGGAAGGAAGGGGGTGAAAGTGCCCAGTATTGAAGTGGTTAATATTTTATGTTGATAGAGCCTTTGTTTTACATTAAACTGCTTTTTGCAACAGAGCTTCTTTTAAAAAAATGGGCTTTTGTTTCAGGGGTGGTACTTTGATGTTTTATTTGTGGGTTTTTTTTTTATTTTATGTTGAGAGGGCCTTTTTAAGTTTGGGGTGCTTAAAGCAGAGCATTTACTTGTTGATAATCTGCAGTATCTCTATTCTTGTAGTAAAAGCTCTTACTCTTTGCAACTAGTAAATTTGGGGCTAGCCTTACTCATTAAGGACTTGTTTACACCATGGTGCAGAGACGTCAGTTTTTCTGCACGCGTTCTGCAAGGGTGCAACAAAATAAATTGTTCTATTTACAATTACAAGGGATGTTTACATTCATTGTAATAGGAATAAAATTTTCGCGCGCGCATATGTAAACGGTGCTCGCACCACACACGTGAGGTATCGCTGCGGACATTAGAATGAGAGCAATAATCCTAGCACTAAACCTCCTCTGTAACTCCAAACAGGTAACCTGTAAGGGCATTTAAACATAGCCTATTGAGATTTTTAAGTGCCGTAGTTTGTTGCCATTCCACGAGCGTGCACAATTTTAAAGCATGAAATGTTAAGTATCTATTTATTCGGTGTAACATCATCTTTCATATTATTAAAATAAATCTGGGTACATATTGTGTTTTGTTTTTTAAAATTCATTAAAATGTATTTTTTCCAAAAAATTGCAACAATCACCATTTTATTCCCTAGGGTCTCTGCTAAAATACATATATATATTGTTTGAGGGTTATAAGTTAATTTTCTAGCAAAACATACTGATTTCAACTTGAAAACCAAGCCTTTTCTGGTACCTTTTCTTTACAAGTTGTTAAAAAAAGTTTTTGCATTGTTATGTGTCTCCCATGGCGGTCAGCTTCCTGTAATGAAGAGCAGGAAAAGACACCAGGCTCATGAGTAGTAGGTCCAGGTGTGGTGAGATGGGCGGGACTCCGCATGCGGATGCACGCCTCGGCTTGCCTGCTGTGTAGAAGCTAATATGAAGAGAATGGCTGCACACCAACATAGCGACAGTCCATTTATTGAGCAATTTTAAAAGTGCATGACACACACTACAAGTGCATCAGCCAGTAACAGAGGTTGATGTGTTTCACGCAACTAGTTGTGCTTACTCATAACCTTGAGATGTACCACTGACATTCCTTAAATAGGCCAACCCCCCACCTGTATATACAGGGGTTACACCTGTGTGCCTTTTAGCCCTAAAAATGGCCAGAATTTAACAAGATTTGACCCCCATAGACTTCAATGGGATTCACGTCCAACTTCAGGTTCACTGAGTTTCAAACAAGATTCACCAAACTTTGGCAATCTGAACCTAGGCAGATTCACCCATCACTACTGGTTTTCTATGGTCTTACTTGCAGGTAACAATGCCAATGTGGTCATCTACAGTCTAAGATTGCCTGGCAGTTTTACAAGCTAACAAAAGCAATAAATAGCTTTTTCAGAGAAATCAAGAAAAACGTAATTAGATGTTACAGAGGGACTATAACACAGCCCTTTAATTGTCTGTGAAAAGCTGAATGCAGCATCATTGCACAGCCTGTCTGCTTTAGTGGCAGTTACATGGTGATTTATTTGTGCCCCGTAGATAAAATATTTGTCCTGCCTGCTGAAAGAAATAGAGCAGTTTATCCATCTGTCTCAAGTTCTTTATTAAGGGATAGCTTCACTTTCAACCACCATATCAAATTTACCCCGGATCTCAATCTCTGGAGCAAAGAGATTTGTGTACCAGTTTTCTTCCAGTGTAAAGTAATACCCGCCTGCCCTACATAGGATCTGCACGGTGTTATTCATCTGCGGCCCTGCCCAATAACACAGTGTAGCTTGGTGAAAGGAGCCAAATATCTAATCCACTCTTATCTTGATCTTACCTTGAGCACATGTGCTAGGCACATGCCAATATTTAAATATCCAAACCCTGTCCTGAGCTTGCCATATATACACTACATTACCACAAATATTGGTACGCCTGCCTTTCAACGCACATGAACTTTAATGGCATCCCAGTCTTAGTCCGTAGGGTTCAATATTAAGTTGGCCCACCCTTTGCAGCTATAACAGCTTCAATTCTTCTGGGAAGGCTGTCCACAAGGTTTATGACTGTCTATGGGAATGTTTGACCATTCTTCCAGAAGTGCATTTGTGAGGTCAGGCACTGATGTTGGATGAGAAGGCCTGGCTTGCAGTGTCCGCTCTAATTCATCCCAAAGGTGTTCTATTGGGTTGAGGTCAGGACTCTGTGCAGGCCAGTCAGGTTCCTCCACCCCAAACTCACTCATCCATGTATTTATGGACCTTGCTTTGTTCACTGGTGCAAATCAGGAGGAAAAACATTTTCAAAATCCTTGAAACAGCCTTGACGCGAGCTAATAGGGAATGCCAGTAATTCTAATTACTGTAAGAGTAGACCCAGTTCATATAGTAACCTCTAGCGCTCAATTCCTTCTAGCACATATCACTTAGAGGAAACCTGTGATGAGAAAATGACAGAGGCTACAATAGCTAGCTATCTTCTGAAAATGATAGTTGCTTGGCTGTCTGGAAACAAATTAGGGGAAAAACTCCTGACCTGCACACTTGTTCTGGGTCTATGAAGACTTTGCATAACGGTCATACCAGTTATCCAATTGACATTTTCAAAAACAGAGTTTAGCAATGACAGTCTACATATTTTCTCAGTGGAAGGTTCCTTAACCACTTCCCGACCGCCGTCTGCAAAATGACGGCCGGGAAGTGGCTTAGTTATCCTGACTGGACGTCATATGACGTCCTCAGGATAACAAGCCGCCGCGCGCCCGGGGGGCGCGCATCGCAGCGATCGGTGGTGTGGGAGGTCATTCTGACCCCCCGCAATACCGATCTCGGTAAAGCGCTTTGATCCGAAGCACTTTACCATATGACCAGCCGTGACCAATCACGCCTGGTCACAGTGTAACACAGGAAAGCCGTTTATCAGCTTTCCTGTACTCAGGTCTGCAGACCTGAGGAGTGGAGAGCCGATCGGCTGCATCCCTAACAGGGAGGGTTTGTGCTGATTTATCAGCACAGCCCTCCCACGGATCGCCACCCTAGACCACCAGGGAGCCTGCCCAGGGACCACCAGGGATGTGCCCACCCAGGACCACCAGGGAGCCGACCAGGGACCACCAGGGAGCCGATCTGGACCACCAGGGAGACCCCCCTAGACCACCAGGTAAGTGACTAAGTGCTCAGTGTGGATGGCACTCAGTGCCACCTTCAGATGCCACCCTAGACCACCAGGGAATGAGCCCCTATCAGTGTATATGCCCACCAGTGCCCACTAGTGCCCCTATCAGTGCCCACCAGTGCCCCTATAAATGCATACCAGTGCCACATATCAGTGCCCACCATTGCCACCTACCAGTGCCCACCTATCAGTGCCCATCAGTGCCACCTATCAGTGCCCAGTGCCGCCTATGAGTGCCAATCAGTGCTGTCTATGAGTGCCCATCAGTGCCACTTAGCAGTGTCCATCAGTGCTGCATATCAGTGCCCATCAGTGCTGTATATCAGTGCCACCTCTCAGTACCCGTCAGTGCTGCTTATCAGTGCCACCTAATAGTGCTCATCATCGCTGTATATAAGTGCCTCATCATCAGTGCCACCTCATCAGTGCCGCCTCATCAGTGCCAATCAGTACTGCCACATCATTGCCCATCAGTGTAGCCTCATCAGTGCCCACCAGTGATGGAGAAAAATTACTTATTTACAAAGTTTTGTGACAAAAATAGAGAATTTTTTTTTTTTCAAAATTTTCGGTCTTTTTTTATTTGTAGCGCAAAAATAAAAACCGCAGGGGTGATCAAATACCACCAAAAGAAAGCTCTATACCATAAACTAGTGGGGACGCCAAAAATAAAAACGCGATGTTTATTTTTTTC
>BLSH010479685.1:177573-191901 GCA_018402905.1 Glandirana rugosa | reverse complement strand
GCGGAATCTATTATAGACGTCTCGCGATTCAGTTTGATAGTCTTCATCTGTGGAGCAGTTTCTCCGCGACCTGAGAAACTGACCCACAGGAATCCCAGCTATAAGGGAACGGGGATGACAGCTGTTTGCTTGAAGTAGGGTGTTAGCTGCTGTTGGCTTCCGAAAGGTTTTGGTAAGAATAACTCCTTCCCTCAAAGTGATAGTCAAATCCAAAAATGGAATAGTACTATGGTCTACTGTATATGTAAGCCGAATATTTCGGTCATTATTGTTAAGGGAAGAAAGAAACTCTTGTACCTCATTTAGGGTCCCCTTCCAGAGGACCAACACGTCATCTATGTACCTGAGCCATAACAGTACGTGGCTCAGGTACATAGGCGAAGCATACACAATCTGTTCTTCCCAGAGGCCCAGATGGAGACATGCATAGGCCGGGGCCCAAGGGGCTCCCATAGAGGTACCCCGTATCTGTTTGAATGAGGCGCCTAGAAACTGAAAGCAGTTGTTTGACAATAGGAATTCCAATAATTCAATGATGAATTCATTGTGAGCTCCCATCTGTGGGTGCTTGACCTCCAGGAATCGAGAGACCACTCTCAATCCCCACTCGTGGGGGACAGACGTGTAGAGCGACTCCACGTCTATCCCCACGAGTAACACCCCTTCTGGGACCGAAACGTCCCTTAGTTTGTTCAATACGTGACCAGTGTCTCGTACATAAGAGGGCAAATCGGGCACTAAATCCTTAATCATAGCATCTACATATTTACCGACCCTTTCGAGAGGGCCCTTTATGGCCGAGACGATGGGTCGTCCGGGTGGATTTTGGAGATTTTTGTGGAGCTTGGGGATAAGGTAAAACGTTGGGACATTATATTCCCGGACTTTCAGGAAACTCCACTCCCTTTTAAGAAGTAGGCCATCCTCAAAGGCCAAATCCAGCATAGAATTTAGGTTTATGACAATATCATGGAATGGAGTCTCCGATAGGCGGCAATACGTATCGGTGTCATTCAGCTGGCGGGCTACTTCTTGTTCATAGAGAGAGGCAGCCCACAGTACAACATTCCCTCCCTTATCGCTACCCCGTATGATGATATCTGGGGCCTGTTGGAGTTCCCTTAATGCATTCCTCTCCTCGCGAGACAGGTTATCAATGCCCCGCCAACGCCAGTTAACTTTACGCAAGTCAATTTGTACTAATTCCAGAAAGGTACTGATATTTTTATTCTGAGCGAGGGAGGGCATATTGGTAGATCTAATCTGTAACCCAGAGGGTCTACACCTAGCGTGGGGCTCATCCTCGATTTCCGACTCACTGGAGGCGTTTTCCTCCATGAGGGAAATCAATGTCTCCACTGCCGGCCCAGCAGCCTTCTAATGGGAAGGTGCCCAGGCATCTGCCAGTAATACCCAGCTCGGGTTTTGGCAGTCATCTCCTCGGCTGCCGGCACTGACATCCCGCACACAGCGGCCACGACTATACACACTGTCTTCAGAGAGTGAACCACGTAAGACGGAGTTCCAACGCTGACAGCTCCATTCATCTGAATCCATGGATTCAACTGATGTGGTGAGACCAGTCCAATAATTTTACTGATATTTTTATTCTGAGCGAGGGAGGGCATATTGGTAGATCTAATCTGTAACCCAGAGGGTCTACACCTAGCGTGGGGCTCATCCTCGATTTCCGACTCACTGGAGGCGTTTTCCTCCATGAGGGAAATCAATGTCTCCACTGCCGGCCCAGCAGCCTTCTAATGGGAAGGTGCCCAGGCATCTGCCAGTAATACCCAGCTCGGGTTTTGGCAGTCATCTCCTCGGCTGCCGGCACTGACATCCCGCACACAGCGGCCACGACTATACACACTGTCTTCAGAGAGTGAACCACGTAAGACGGAGTTCCAACGCTGACAGCTCCATTCATCTGAATCCATGGATTCAACTGATGTGGTGAGACCAGTCCAATAATTTTACTGATATTTTTATTCTGAGCGAGGGAGGGCATATTGGTAGATCTAATCTGTAACCCAGAGGGTCTACACCTAGCGTGGGGCTCATCCTCGATTTCCGACTCACTGGAGGGGTTTTTCTCCATGAGGGAAATCAATGTCTCCACTGCCAATTCGTCATTGGCATCAAGGGAGGCACCACCTACATCCCTCCTCCCTTGGTGCCAGTAACTCAAGAGGGTCCTTCTCAGGAATAAATTCAAATCCTTAAATACCTCAAATTCCTCCATGCCAGTGGATGGAGAGAAGGACAACCCCCTCTGGAGAAGAGAAATATGATGTTGATTTAAAGGGAAGTTAGACAAGTTGACTACTTTCAGGTCAGTTGGTTGGGTCATTTCAGCACCAGGACTAAAGTCTTCAGTCATTTGTCGGTCCTCTTGGACCGTGTCTGTCTTGATTGACTTTTTGTGTCGGGTCTTAGTCCCTTGTCTTTTTCTTTTAGATTTTTCTTCTGAGAATGGGGCGTTGGCAGCTGCACCTGTTCTGGTAGAACTGGGTCGTGTTGAGTCGTGTGGCCTTGCGTTAAAAAAGAAACAGACTTATGAATATGTCCGCCCTCACTATCAGATGATGACAGATCACTTCTAAGTTGGTGTTTTTTTCTGGACTGTCTCCTCCTGGATCTACTTCTCCCCCTGGGAACTGATAAATCAAATATTTGATCTGTCTCCCAGTCTTTTATATTCTGTATATATTTGTCATGTTTAGAAATTCTTAGATTTTTCTGAATACGCTCCACTTCTTTTTTAAGGTGATCGTTATATTTATCAAACTCAGGGTCTTGTTTGAAGGGTTCTAATGATGCAGTGCTGTCATTCATTTCAGATTGCAATTCTGTTAATTGAAGGGTTTCTTCCTCTACAATGAGCCTTATTATTTCCAACCCCCTCTCTATGGAGCTTTTTTTCCATTGTTCAATAAAACGAGGGGTATGGAGATGTTCTGCTGGTATAATTTTTTCTCTTAATCCCCGGGGAATAATTCCTCTACTGATATGTGAAGTAAGTGATGAAACGTCCCATTTTCAATTTAAATGTTTAATAATCTATTTTTTATGATTTTTAAAAAGTTTTTTGAGGGACTCCTGGTTGGAGTTATTGGCAGATGTTTCTGAATTGAATGCCGCTAGAATTTCCTGGTCTATGTAGTCATCCAATTGGTAAGCCATCTGATTGCCTTCTACATGCACAGAATTCGCTATGTGTGGTCGGTGATTGTTGGATATAATAATGAAGAAAATAGTGGTAATGATGTTGTTACCAATAATACTGATCACCCCCGGAGGTATCCGGGAACGGAACCAAATTGGATCCTCACAATGAATATAAGAAAAATTAGTAAAAGGGTCCCCCGTAGAGGTGAAATATATAATAATAAATGTACCTACAGATTAATGTGGAACAAATGACCCCTCATCTTATAGTAAGATGCAGGCCCCAGAGTGAAAAACACATAGAAAAATTGTTAGGGTATAGCCACCAAAGGACTCTTGTTGGGCCACACGGTCAGTATTAAAGAAGAGATTTTATTGGTAACAATTTACAAAATACAAAAAAGGGCACCACCACAAGATAGCATGGTAAAAAAAGACAACGTTGTCTAAGTTAAAACAACCCCCCATACACACTGGCCGGCCGTGGTCATACACACCAATTTTCACCTCAACCTGATAATGACTCAGATCTGGAAAGCTGTTGAGATTACCCGATCCAGCAAACCAGCTGTTATCAGTACGCACAGCACCATCACTGAGATCAGTATAGTTTAACACAATGGAGCAAAGTCTCCTGGGTATATACCGAGGACATTGGGGAATCTGCTGGATGGATGAACCATGCAGTGACAGTCCTGGAATGGTGATGCAGTGTCCCCTTTGAGATGCGACTTCGGGACGAGATAATTCGTCAGGGTAAGTATTGAGTCAATAAGCTAGTTAGAGGGGTAGCCACTAGGATTGGTATTCCTTCAACATATCACTGTGTCATGACACACAATATAAAATTATTGGACTGGTCTCACCACATCAGTTGAATCCATGGATTCAGATGAATGGAGCTGTCAGCGTTGGAACTCTGTCTTACGTGGTTCACTCTCTGAAGACAGTGTGTATAGTCATGGCCGCTGTGTGCGGGATGTCAGTGCCGGCAGCCGAGGAGATGACTGCCAAAACCCGAGCTGGGTATTACTGGCAGATGCCTGGGCACCTTCCCATTAGAAGGCTGCTGGGCCGGCAGTGGAGACATTGATTTCCCTCATGGAGGAAAACGCCTCCAGTGAGTCGGAAATCGAGGATGAGCCCCACGCTAGATGTAGACCCTCTGGGTTACAGATTAGATCTACCAATATGCCCTCCCTCGCTCAGAATAAAAATATCAGTACCTTTCTGGAATTAGTACAAATTGACTTGCGTAAAGTTAACTGGCGTTGGCGGGGCATTGATAACCTGTCTCGCGAGGAGAGGAATGCATTAAGGGAACTCAAACAGGCCCCAGATATCATCATACGGGGTAGCGATAAGGGAGGGAATGTTGTACTGTGGGCTGCCTCTCTCTATGAACAAGAAGTAGCCCGCCAGCTGAATGACACCGATACGTATTGCCGCCTATCGGAGACTCCATTCCATGATATTGTCATAAACCTAAATTCTATGCTGGATTTGGCCTTTGAGGATGGCCTACTTCTTAAAAGGGAGTGGAGCTTCCTGAAAGTCCGGGAATATAATGTCCCAACGTTTTACCTTATCCCCAAGCTCCACAAAAATCTCCAAAATCCACCTGGACGACCCATCGTCTCGGCCATAAAGGGCCCTCTCGAAAGGGTCGGTAAATATGTAGATGCTATGATTAAGGATTTAGTGCCCGATTTGCCCTCTTATGTACGAGACACTGGTCACGTATTGAACAAACTAAGGGACTTTTCGGTCCCAGAAGGGGTGTTACTCGTGGGGATAGACGTGGAGTCGCTCTACACGTCTGTCCCCCACGAGTGGGGATTGAGAGCGGTCTCTCGATTCCTGGAGGTCAAGCACCCACAGATGGGAGCTCACAATGAATTCATCATTGAATTATTGGAATTCCTATTGTCAAACAACTGCTTTCAGTTTCTAGGCGCCTCATTCAAACAGATACGGGGGTACCTCTATGGGAGCCCCTTGGGCCCCGGCCTATGCATGTCTCCATCTGGGCCTCTGGGAAGAACAGATTGTGTATGCTTCGCCTATGTACCTGAGCCACGTACTGTTATGGCTCAGGTACATAGATGACGTGTTGGTCCTCTGGAAGGGGACCCTAAATGAGGTACAAGAGTTTCTTTCTTCCCTTAACAATAATGACCGAAATATTCGGCTTACATATACAGTAGACCATAGTACTATTCCATTTTTGGATTTGACTATCACTTTGAGGGAAGGAGTTATTCTTACCAAAACCTTTCGGAAGCCAACAGCAGCTAACACCCTACTTCAAGCAAACAGCTGTCATCCCCGTTCCCTTATAGCTGGGATTCCTGTGGGTCAGTTTCTCAGGTCGCGGAGAAACTGCTCCACAGATGAAGACTATCAAACTGAATCGCGAGACGTCTATAATAGATTCCGCGAACGAGGTTACTCGCATCGAATTTTGAAGAAAGCACGGTCAAGGGCGTCACAACGCATTAACTCGGAACGGACACCTGGGACTTCATCTTCGCCCTCCTCAGTTGAGTTGGGCGAAGATGACGTCCCTTTGACACGTATGATCACCAGATATGGAGCACAATGGGGAGAAGTCAAGTCGATTCTGAATAGACACTGGTATCTCCTAACTAGGAATCCAATGTTGAAAAAAATCGTAGGCCCTAGACCATTATTGGTCGCAAAAAGGGCCCCCAATATCTCTGACTCATTAGTCTATTCAGAGTACCGACGGACCCCCTGTCCAAACTGGTTAACGGAACTCAGTGTCAGACCCGGCATGTACCCTTGTGGTCACTGTGGAATGTGCAGGTTTGTTGACCGGACTGACACATTCCACAGTGCTGACGGCTCCAGACACTATCAAATACAGAGATTTATCAACTGCTCCACAACCAAAGTGATATATCAGATCATTTGCCCATGTAATAAAATGTATATAGGAAAGACCAAACGCCCCTTAAAAATCAGAATAAATGAGCACCTAACCAGTATCAGGTCCAAGAAAAAAGAGGAAGAGAAACCGTTAGCGGTGCACTTTAAACAAATCCATGGCGGTAGGACTCAGGGGTTTAGAGTAAAAGGCATCTTCGCGTTGGATCTCCCCGCACGGCGGGGCGATTTTGACCGAGTACTCCTACAAAAAGAAAAAATGTACATCTTCCTTTTGGGTTCTATGGTCCCTACAGGACTTAACACCGAATGTAATTTATCGGTTTTCTTGGAACCATAGTTGTAACTAAGGCGATGACCGATTGTGGTTTCTTACGGTATTTACCTGAAATCTCATGGTGGTTTATGTCTGATTCTCCTCCTTTGTGGTATTTCCCCACTAGCAGGGATAAAAGAACAGTTTTTTATTCCAATTAATGGTTGCCTGTCTCTTAGCCTTCTGCATGCACTGCTTACAATTATTTTGTGTTTGGATGACAGCGTAAATGGCTATTCTCCACAGTGACACCCAGTGGCCCAGTATGGTCATTGCAACTATTTTCATATCCACTATATAAGGACACTGTGTATAATCAGCCATAGCTTTGATAAAGTTCGGATTGGCCGAACGAAACGCGTCAGCGCACGCGTCATCACGCCCCGCCCATCACCAACCCGGCCACCCCCACCTCATCTCTGGAGCGAAGTTTGAATCAGCGGACTTGCCTGCAGCCACTTCCGGGACGCCGCACGCTGATAGCGGACTGACCAGCGACCTATCTAGGGGAATTCCCTCGTGCCTGCCCGCGGACCCGGCAGCTACCTCTCTGGATGTCGTATGGAGTCAGTGGCCGGGCCAGCAGCCTTCTAATGGGAAGGTGCCCAGGCATCTGCCAGTAATACCCAGCTCGGGTTTTGGCAGTCATCTCCTCGGCTGCCGGCACTGACATCCCGCACACAGCGGCCACGACTATACACACTGTCTTCAGAGAGTGATCCACGTAAGACAGAGTTCCAACGCTGACAGCTCCATTCATCTGAATCCATGGATTCAACTGATGTGGTGAGACCAGTCCAATAATTTTATATTGTGTGTCATGACACAGTGATATGTTGAAGGAATACCAATCCTAGTGGCTACCCCTCTAACTAGCTTATTGACTCAATACTTACCCTGACGAATTATCTCGTCCCGAAGTCGCATCTCAAAGGGGACACTGCATCACCATTCCAGGACTATCACTGCATGGTTCATCCATCCAGCAGATTCCCCAATGTCCTCGGTATATACCCAGGAGACTTTGCTCCATTGTGTTAACCTATACTGATCTCAGTGATGGTGCTGTGCGTACTGATAACAGCTGGTTTGCTGGATCGGGTAATCTCAACAGCTTTCCAGATCTGAGTCATTATCAGGTTGAGGTGAAAATTGGTGTGTATGACCACGGCCGGCCAGTGTGTATGGGGGGTTGTTTTAACTTAGACAACGTTGTCTTTTTTTACCATGCTATCTTGTGGTGGTGCCCTTTTTTGTATTTTGTAAATTGTTACCAATAAAATCTCTTCTTTAATACTGACCGTGTGGCCCAACAAGAGTCCTTTGGTGGCTATACCCCAACAATTTTTCAGATAAAAGTGGTCTCTGCGGTGGATTCGCCGCAAGATCACTTTTATCGGTGGCGGGAGAGGTGCCCCCCCCTCCTGCCACATTTCCGTCATGTCCGTCGCTTACTGGAACTGACGGTAGCAGCGGAGATGATCGCGTCCTACTCCATCCATGCCTGGGAGCCGAGTGAGTGGGAGATGCCACCCACTCGGCTCCATAGCATTGCAGGGCAGAAGCGATATCAAACGTCAGTTCAGCCATAGCACTTAAAAGGAGAATTTTTTTTTTTTCAAATGACATTTTATTTATTTATTTTTTTATTGCATTTTAGTGTAAATATGAGCTCTGAGGTCTTTTTGATCCTGTATCTCATATTTAAGAGGTCCTGGCGTGCTTTTTTCTTTTACAAGGAATGTTTACATTTCTTATAATAGGAATAAAAGTGACCCAATTTTTTTTTGTAAAAAAGGACAGTGTAAAAATAAAAAGTAAAATAAATAATTAACCACTTCAATACCAGGCACTTAAAACTCTTCCCGCCCAGGCCAATTTTCAGCTTTCAGTGCTGTTGCGCTTAGAATGACAATTGCGCGGTCGTGCGATGCTGCACCCAAACAGAGTTTTTATCATTTTGTTCCCACAAATAGAGCTTTCTTTTGGAGGTATTTGATCGCCCTTGCGGTTTTTATTTTTTGCGCTACAAATAAAAAAGACCGAAAATTAAAAAAAAAAAAAAGTTTTTCTTTGTTTCTGTCACAAAAGTTTGTATAAGTACATTTTCTCCATCACTGAGGAGGCTACACTAATGGGCACTGATGAGGCAGTACAGATTGGCACTGATGACGTGGCACTGATAAGGTTGTACTGATGATGGGGCACATATATGCAGCTGATGGGCACTGATAGGTGGCATTGATAAGCAACACTGAGGGGCACAGATAGGTGGCACTGATATGCAGCACTGGTGAGCACTCATAGGCGGCACTTATAGGTGGCACTGGGCACTGATAGGTGCACTGCTGGGCACTGATAGGTGGCACAGGTGGGCACTGATAGGTGGCATAGGTGGACACTAATAGGTGGCACAGGTGGGCACTGATGGGGGGCACAGGTGGGCACTGGTGGTCACTGGTACATGGCACTGGTGGTCACTGGTACATATAGCACTGTTAGGAATGGCACTGGCAGGCATCATATATGGGCACAGTGCCATCCCTACAGTGCACTGTATGCCCCTTACCTGGTGGTCTAGTGGGGGCTCCCTGGTGGTCCTGGGCGGTCTCCTGATCTTTTCCCTGGTGGTCCTGGGCAGACTCCTTATGCTGCCCTGGGGGGGGGGCCCTGGTGGTCCTGGTCGGCTCCCTGGTGGTCCAGTGAGGTGATCCTGAGGGGGGCTGCACTGATAAACATTCAACGCAGCCCCCCCGTCTGCAGACCTGAGCAGAGGAAAAGCCGATAAACGGCTCTTCCTATTTACACAGTGATCTGCCGTGATTGGTCACGGCTGATCACATGGTAAAAGGCTTCCGAAGCCTTTAACCTCAGTCGGTAATGCGGTGGGTCAGACTGAGGAGGTCAATAGATGTCCAGTCAGGATAATGAACCACCCGCCCGGACGTCATTTGTCAATAGGCCAGGTGGGAAGTGGTTAAAAAAAAAATTTATTAGCGGGTTCTGATCACTTGGGCATTTAGCGCCCTATGTGCCACGCATCCCAGAAATATTGATACCAACGGAAAAAGCTTCCCCTCAAAAAAATTGGGATTTTCAGGGCACAGAAAATAAAGTCAAATTATATATAAAAGTGTATATTTTATTACAATTCTCTGAAGTAAAAGACAGACATGTCACTGAAAAAACCATGCAATACTTATAATCAAGCAGGAGTGGATTTTTTACAGCAAAGATATACTATCATGTAGATTACGTGATTCTTGCCAAGTAGCCCGACATGTTTCAGGATATTCCAATCCCTTCTTCAGGGGCATTCAAACAGACAAGACAAGACTTCCACTGTGAAATATATACAAGTATATGGGTTATCTTTACATATTGTTAAACGACATGCATATTGCAACCTGAATTCTTTACATCTATTCAGTTACCTTGTTAGGCCGTGCTCCACTCCCATCCAGTAGGCTGCCACTCAGATGGCTCAAAGCCACCGGGCCGGTAGATACTGCGATCCACCGAGATGTTATAGCCCAGTGGGTGAGCCACAGGACGTACAGTGCCCCACTGAACTCCCCAAAAGAGATCCCCAGATGAAACACACCCCGGAAGGAACGAATGCCAAAAAGCCAAGGATCGTAGGTGCCAGTGTCAGACTCTCTGTAAATAAAAAACAGGGTCTGTTGGCCAAAGATTATATACCTAAAAAAATGTGTAAAAAACCAACTCAGAGGCCGGTTTACTATTTAAGTAAGTTCGGCATATCAATGGACGCAAGCAGTTCCACAAAGAGACTCCGAAAGAGCTTACCCTGTATGGAAGATCCCAGCCCTATATTCAGGCCAATTCCGTTCGGGGAGTATCAGCGTGTCGCAGAGTGGCATGATATGGAGATGGCGTCCTCCGCCTTTTTATATCATACCGCGTGTGTATCTGCAGACCGGACGCCGGATATGACGTCAGACGTCGGCGCCGGATATGACGTCAGACGTCGATGCCAAAGACATCCATTTGCTCGCAAGTGCGTGCGTGTTATCGGATTAGTAGGGCAAAAAATATGCGCCCTCTTGTGGCTACAAGCATGAATGTCCGATAAGTTAGAAATATGTTGACTAATTAGCCGAGTGTAAGGCAATGACGAGGCTAAAGAAAATGATCCTGCCAGAAGGGGGAACCCGTCCCATCCCGGGGAGACAA
This sequence comes from Glandirana rugosa, assembly GCA_018402905.1. Taxonomy (NCBI): domain Eukaryota; kingdom Metazoa; phylum Chordata; class Amphibia; order Anura; family Ranidae; genus Glandirana; species Glandirana rugosa. Next base: position 181,310 of record BLSH010479685.1, on the reverse strand, counting down.
TGACACCACAGGGCCCACAGGAGTACCCGAAGGAGGCGTGCACGGCCGACCCACCCCCCCGGGGGCCCCCCAAAACCCTAAAAAAGGGGAGAAGGAGGGAAAGGAGGGAGGGGAAGCCGGTCCCGCACGTCCCCCCCACCGACGCATCAAAGTGGTCAGGGAAAGGAGGGTACACAGGTACCCAACCTGGCCCAACCCAGCGGATGCTGCCCACCCCAGGCAGGGAAATGAATACTCTCCCATATCATGGGAGTGGGCCTTTGTGCGTCGGGTGGGAGCACTGGGCAGCCCCGTGCCCACAATCCACCCGAGTGGCCCCGCCCGGAAAGGGACATGAAGCAAGGACAAGGAACCAAGGGCAAAAGAGCACCCCATGAGGCATACAATTTGTACATATTGTTACATTAGCAAACATATTTTCAGATATTGGGAATCCCCTCGATATAACAATATGTACAGCTAGCAGATTATGCATATTATTCCATTAACAGATTCCAATTCAATATATTGAGATATTTCCAAGTATATGGGGATCTTATAGATTGTATAGATTTTTTATTGCATTGACAAGTTCCAACCCGACATGTTTCCAGGTATTAAAGGGTCCCTTCCGTATGTCCCCTCAGTACACTGATAGTGAACCCTAAATGGGACCATGGGAGATTGTAGATAGACACACCCCATTGGGATTAAAAAATTCATTATCAATGAGGAGTATATATCATTTAACGAAGAGTGTTCATATGTATAATACCTATTCTTTTTCACATCCTCCCGAGTTGAATCCCTCTAAAAAGGGCCTAAAACTGAGCTGTGTATTCAATCCGGGGGGTACCATAGCTTGCAATCTCTCAATCCAGCGTGTTTCATGCTGGAGTAACAATTTATTCCAATCCCCCCCTCGGGCATTGGGGTGTACCCGATCCAAAATTACAAAATTGAATCTTGGACATCGACCCCCATGCATCATCTTTACGTGTCTTCCGAGTGGAAAGTCCGGGTGGAGACGTGGCGGTAGGCCCGTCGCCAGAATTCCAGCTTCGTCTTTCCAACATAGAAGCCGCCACATTCACACGTTAGTAAGTAAACCACTCCCGCAGTCTTACATTTAGAAAAATGTTTCGGTTTGAAAACGGAGCCATTTGGCAATACAATATTAGAGGAGGTGTTCATGTATCTACAGTATGCACAACCCCCACATGTGAATGTTCCCTGACGTTTGCAAGGATCCCCCCGAAATGAGTCCGTAAACTCACTGGTCACTAAATGATCTTTAATTGATCTTGCTCTTCTATACGTTATTGTTGGAGTCTCCGGTACACATTGGCGCAACACTGGATCTACTTGAAGCAGATGCCAATGTCTGCCCAGTATTTGACGTATTGTCTGGTGTTGAGTATTATATCGTGTGATGAGACGTGTAATTGGGGGTTTAACCTGCTGTGGGGGTGGGAATAGTAGAGCGTGTCTATCCTGCTTATAAGCTCTTTTAAAGGCTCTTTTTAGGCATTTGTGTGAGTATCCTCTTGCCAAAAGTCTCACCTTGAGGGCATCTGCTTCCCTCAGAAAGAATTCTCTCTCGGAACAGTTCCTGCATAGCCTCAAGTATTGACTATATGGGATAGATTTGACTAACGCCTGGGGGTGGGCACTCGACGCATGTAAAATTGTGTTGCCAGCTGTCGGCTTCCTAAACAGGTTGCTGGACAGACTGCCATTTTCGTTCTTATAGATGGTTAAGTCTAGAAATGTTATTTGAGTTAGATCGAAAGACATAGTAAATTGGAGATTAAAATTGTTTTTATTAATTGCTCCGATGAAGGCCTGTAAGGCGTCCAAGGGGCCTTCCCAGAAGATAAGGATATCGTCAATATAACGAAACCAGGCAGAGATGTAACTTGTCAGAGGTGTCAGCACTTCGTCCGATAGAAGGGTTCTCTCCCACTCCCCCAGGTACAGATTGGCGTAGGACGGGGCACAGCAAGTGCCCATCGCTACGCCCTGTACCTGGAGGAAGTGTTAGAATAAATTCCAGGGCCTCCAGCATGAAATCATGTAGTTTTATGTCATCCTTGTGTGACTGTGAGAGGATGTGTCGAACTGCTGCAATCCCCAATGGTGGGGAATGGAGCAGTACAGCGCCTCCACATCAACTGCCACTAAGATAGCATCGGGTGCCAGAGTCATACCCTCCATCTGCTGATGGTGTCCCTCACATATGAGGGTAGACTGATATATAAAATTGTTGTTAGATGAACATGTCACGACGGACACGGCATCTACAACACACAATAAGTTACCAAGCCTTAAGAAGAAATCAGATAAGTTTCCCCAACTTTCCAATAACATCAACTTGGCAGCCTTTGTGGCAGCAACAACTAGGGATATTAAGAGATTAAAAACAAAAAAAGCCAGATCTAACGGAGATGCTGGGACGGCCATTGAGACTTTAAGGAGTAGAAAGGATATTACAATCAAACCATCCGATAAGGGTGGCAACATTGTTATTATGTCAAATGATCAATACCGCTCTATGTGTATGAAGATTTTACAAAATGATACATGGTATAAACCTATTTCAAAACAACTAATTGAACAATATCATATTGAGTTTTTTGAATTGGTTGATACAGCATTTGCTCAATCTATAATTGATAAAGATACTTGGGAGTTTATTCGGACTCCATTTCCAAAAATTCCCACCTTCTATAGTTTACCAAAGATCCATAAAGATAAGATGGATCCCCCTGGCCGTCCCATCATCTCCGGAAATGAATCTGCTACTGAAAATTTGAGTAAATTTATCGATATGCATCTTAGGCCACATGTGATCAGTCTACCCTCATATGTGAGGGACACCATCCATCTGCTTCAGCAGATGGAGGGTATGACTCTGGCACCCGATGCTATCTTAGTGGCAGTTGATGTAGAGGCGCTGTACTGCTCCATTCCCCACCATTGGGGATTGCAGCAGTTCGACACATCCCCTCACAGTCACACAAGGATGACATAAAACTACTTGATTTCATGCTGGAGGGCCTGGAATTTATTCTAATACATAATACCTTCTCTTTTGAGGGCTCCCATTTCCTCCAGGTACAGGGCGTAGCGATGGGCACTTGCTGTGCCCCGTCCTACGCCAATCTGTACCTGGGGGAGTGGGAGAGAACCCTTCTATCGGACGAAGCGCTGACACCTCTGACAAGTTACATCTCTTACAACTATTAAGGAACAATACCGCGCTTCTGGAATTAAAATGTGTAGCAGCTGCAACAAAAATAGTGCGATATTTCACCAAAAAAATGTGTCATAGTAAAAAATTGTTGCGCTAAAATATTAGTGCTATAGGCAAAACATCAATGTGCATAGCTCAAATAATTGACATACAACATATTGTGTAAGTTGTAAACATAAAGTCCAAGATACTGTGTAAAAAAACCACTTTATAGCGTGATAAAAACAACGTCGACGATGTGTAAAATTAAGGTCTTCGCGCCATAACAAGGAATTATCAACATTCTCTACATTGAACAGTCTCCACAGTCGCGAAGCAGGCTATCTTCCCAAGAGAGGGTGAGGGGGTCCATGTCTAACCGCATCCTGCCCCGTGTCGTTCACGGGTAGCGATGCGGGACATGGACCTCCTTTACCCTCGGGAGTTTTCTCTTCCATAATACATAATCTTATTTAAGGTCCGGGAGGTCGTACTTTAGTTCATCAAAATACAGTAGGAACAC
>BLSH010479685.1:162682-173110 GCA_018402905.1 Glandirana rugosa | reverse complement strand
TTCGTTATCCTGGTCTACTGTGTATGCGGTGGGAGGAATATTCCGGCTTCCTAGGAGATTGAGCAGCTACCCCCTTGGTCCCTGCAGAGGGCTATATCTGCATGTGTTGTCAGACCTGAGCTAGCGATAGCGGGTCTCAGCATCTGGTAAGAGTCTACACTCACCCTTACCTTATCACTGGAGGTGTCTGCACAGTTTATGGTGGTGGAAGTTGGAGTTATTTATCTTGGGACTGCATTGAAAGTTCTGGATGGGACAATTTTCTACTACTTCTATTACAGTCTCTTCTTATCACGGTTGATTCTTCATTTATCACGGGATTTTTTTATTCACTTTTGGACTTTATGTTTACAACTTACACAATATGTTGTATGTCAATTATTTGAGCTATGCACATTGATGTTTTGCCTATAGCACTAATATTTTAGCGCAACAATTTTTTACTAAGTTACATCTCTGCCTGGTTTCGTTATATTGACGATATCCTTATCTTCTGGGAAGGCCCCTTGGACGCCTTACAGGCCTTCATCGGAGCAATTAATAAAAACAATTTTAATTTCGATCTAACTCAAATAACATTTCTAGACTTAACCATCTATAAGAACGAAAATGGCAGTCTGTCCAGCAACCTGTTTAGGAAGCCGACAGCTGGCAACACAATTTTACACGCGTCGAGTGCCCACCCCCAGGCGTTAGTCAAATCTATCCCATATAGTCAATACTTGAGGCTACGCAGGAACTGTTCCGAGAGAGAATTCTTTCTGAGGGAAGCAGATGCCCTCAAGGTGAGACTTTTGGCAAGAGGATACTCACACAAATGCCTAAAAAGAGCCTTTAAAAGAGCTTATAAGCAGGATAGACACGCTCTACTATTCCCACCCCCACAGCAGGTTAAACCCCCAATTACACGTCTCATCACACGATATAATACTCAACACCAGACAATACGTCAAATACTGGGCAGACATTGGCATCTGCTTCAAGTAGATCCAGTGTTGCGCCAATGTGTACCGGAGACTCCAGCAATAACGTATCGAAGAGCAAGATCAATTAAAGATCATTTAGTGACCAGTGAGTTTACGGACTCATTTCGGGGGGATCCTTGCATACGTCAGGGAACATTCACATGTGGGGGTTGTGCATACTGTAGATACATGAACACCTCCTCTAATATTGTATTGCCAAATGGCTCCGTTTTCAAACCAAAACATTTTTCTAATTGTAAGACTGCAGGAGTGGTTTACTTACTAACGTGTGAATATGGCGGCTTCTATGTTGGAAAGACGAAGCTGGAATTCTGGCGACGGGCCTACCGCCACGTCTCCACCCGGACTTTCCACTCGGAAGACACGTAAAGATGATGCATGGGGGTCGATGTCCAAGATTCAATTTTGTAATTTTGGATCGGGTACACCCCAATGCCCGAGGGGGGGATTGGAATAAATTGTTACTCCAGCATGAAACACGCTGGATTGAGAGATTGCAAGCTATGGTACCCCCCGGATTGAATACACAGCTCAGTTTTAGGCCCTTTTTAGAGGGATTCAACTCGGGAGGATGTGAAAAAGAATAGGTATTATACATATGAACACTCTTCGTTAAATGATATATACTCCTCATTGATAATGGATTTTTTTATCCCAATGGGGTGTGTCTATCTACAATCTCCCATGGTCCCATTTAGGGTTCACTATCAGTGTACTGAGGGGACATACGGAAGGGACCCTTTAATACCTGGAAACATGTCGGGTTGGAACTTGTCAATGCAATAAAAAATCTATACAATCTATAAGATCCCCATATACTTGGAAATATCTCAATATATTGAATTGGAATCCGTTAATGGAATAATATGCATAATCTGCTAGCTGTACATATTGATATATCGAGGGGATTCCCAATATCTGAAAATATGTTTGCTAATGTAACAATATGTACAAATTGTATGCCTCATGGGGTGCTCTTTTGCCCTTGGTTCCTTGTCCTTGCTTCATGTCCCTTTCTGGGCGGGGCCACTCGGGTGGATTGTGGGCACGGGGCTGCCCAGTGCTCCCACCCGACGCACAAAGGCCCACTCCCATGATATGGGAGAGTATTCCTTTCCCTGCCTGGGGTGGGCAGCATCCGCTGGGTTGGGCCAGGTTGGGTACCTGTGTACCCTCCTTTCCCCGACCACTTTGATGCGTCGGTGGGGGGACGTGCGGGACCGGCCTCCCCTCCCTCCTTCTCCCCTTTTTTAGGGTTTTGGGGGGCCCCCCGGGGGGTGGGTCGGCCGTGCACGCCTCCTTCGGGGACTCCTGTGGGCCCTGTGGTGTCATTGTCTCCCCGGGATGGGACGGGTTCCCCCTTCTGGCAGGATCATTTTCTTTAGCCTCGTCATTGCCTTACACTCGGCTAATTAGTCAACATATTTCTAACTTATCGGACATTTATGCTTGTAGCCACAAGAGGGCGCATATTTTTTGCCCTACTAATCCGATAACACGCACGCACTTGCGAGCAAATGGATGTCTTTGGCATCGACATCTGACGTCATATCCGGCGCCGACGTCTGACGTCATATCCGGCGTCCGGTCTGCAGATACACACGCGGTATGATATAAAAAGGCGGAGGACACCATCTCCATATCATGCCACTCTGCGACACGCTGATACTCCCCGAACGGAATTGGCCTGAATATAGGGCTGGGATCTTCCATACAGGGTAAGCTCTTTCGGAGTCTCTTTGTGGAACTGCTTGCGTCCATTGATATGCCGAACTTACTTTAATAGTAAACCGGCTTCTGAGTTGGTTTTTTACACATTTTTTTAGGTATATAATCTTTGGCCAACAGACCCTGTTTTTTATTTACAGAGAGTCTGACACTGGCACCTATGATCCTTGGCTTTTTGGCATTCGTTCCTTCCGGGGTGTGTTTCATCTGGGGATCTCTTTTGGGGAGTTCAGTGGGGCACTGTGCGTCCTGTGGCTCACCCACTGGGCTATAACATCTCGGTGGATCGCAGTATCTACTGGCCCGGTGGCTTTGAGCCATCTGAGTGGCAGCCTACTGGATGGGAGTGGAGCACGGCCTAACAAGGTAACTGAATAGATGTAAAGAATTCAGGTTGCAATATGCATGTCGTTTAACAATATGTAAAGATAACCCATACACTTGTATATATTTCACAGTGGAAGTCTTGTCTTGTCTGTTTGAATGCCCCTGAAGAAGGGATTGGAATATCCTGAAACATGTCGGGCTACTTGGCAAGAATCACGTAATCTACATGATAGTATATCTTTGCTGTAAAAAATCCACTCCTGCTTGATTATAAGTATTGTATGTTTTTTTCAGTGACATGTCTGTCTTTTACTTCAGAGAATTGTAATAAAATATACACTTTTATATATAATTTGACTTTATTATCTGTGCCCTGAAAATCCCAATTTTTTTGAGAGGAAGCTTTTTCCGTTGGTAAAAAAAAAATTTAAAGTCCCGCGAGGAGCCCGTATATGAAAACGGAGTTCAAACCACATGTGAGGTGTCACCCTGATCGTTACAGTGAGAGCAATAATTCTAGCACTAGACCTACTCTGTAACTCAAAACTGGTAACCTGTAGACATTTTTAAATGTTGCCAATGGAGATTTTTAAGTTGCAAAGTTTGACACCATTCCGCGAGCGGGCGCAATTTTGAAGCATGACATGTTGGGTATCAATTTACTTGGCGTAACATTATCTTTCACAATATGGAAAAAAATGGGCTAACTTTACTGTTGTCTTATTTTTTAACTCAAAAAAGTGTTTGTTTTTTTTTAAAAATCGCGGTTGTAAGACCACTGCACAAATACAGTGTAACATAAAGTTTTGCAATGACCCCCATTTTATTCTCTAGGGTGTCAGGAAAAAAAATATATAATGTTTGGGGGTTCTGCGTAATTTTATAGCAAAAAAACTGTTTTTAAGATGTAAACACCCAACTCCAAAATGAGGCTCGGTCTGGAAGTGATTAACGTTGCTTTACAGCCAAGTAAGCTGCCATCTTAGTCCCTGTTTGATCTGCAGTTGCCATGGCACATGTGATCTGCTTTAGCACAGTTCAGTAGCACACTAGTAATTGTAACAGTTATCATTCAAGACATACCTTGAATGTAATTGTTTTGGGAAAAACTTAAATCTGTGGGTTTAGTTCCGCTTTAACACACAGTAAAATAGCTTTAAACCAAGTCCACTCTCACCTCTTTAACCACGTTTAATGCAACGTGTATCTTTCTCAAGGATCCTCAAAGATCACCACAAAGACTCTAAAGCTGGGTAGTAGTAGTTAGTCACATTTAACTGGACTTTTTCTGTAATGTTGAAAACATTTCAAAGCTTCTCCAAGCCACTTATTGAGTTGCATTGAGTGTTGGAAAGATACCCCAGCATATACAATATATCCACACAGATAACACAGACACCTTAATTCAATCACCATACAATGTATACACATTGATTGTCTAATAACAGGATGGGAGGTATGAAATTTGTGGAAGCACCTTGTTCTCGTCATGTAATCTCATCTTTGGTGTCAGAAAGTCTGTATATATGTTAATTCTTCCATTTAAATGGCTAAACATGTTACCTTTTGTCAAAGAGCTGGGATAGAGAGGTTTAAATTACATTATACACTCACTGGCCATTTTATTAGGTACACCTGTTCAATTGCTTGGTAACACAAATTGCTAATCAGCCAATAAATGGCAGAAACTCAATGCATGTAGGTATCTAGACACGGTGAAGAAGACTTGCTGTTCAAACTGAGCATAAGAATGGGGAAGAAAGGGGATTTAAATGACTTTGAACCTGACATGGTTGTTGGTGCCAGACAGGCTGCATTTAAAAAACTGCTGATCTACTGGAATTTTCACAACCATCTCTAGGGTTTACAGAGAACGGTCCGAAAAAGAGAAAATATCCAGTGAGCAACAGTTGTGTGGACAAAATGTCTTGTTGATGTCAGAAGTCAGAGAAGAATGGGCAGACTGGTTTGAGATGATAGAAAGGCAACAGTAACTCAAATAACCACTCGTTACAACCAAGGTATGCAGAATACCATCTCTGAATGCATAACATATCGGATCTTGAAGTAGATGGACTACAGCAGCAGAAGACCACACCGGGTGCCACTCCTGTCAGCTAAGAACAGGGGACCGAGGCTACAATTCGCACAGGCTCACCAAAATTGGACAATAGAAGATTGGAAAAATGTTTGCCTGGTCTGATGATTCTCGATTTCAGCTGCAACATTCAGATGGTAGGGTCAGAATTTGGTGTAAACAACATGAAAGCATGGATCCATGCTGCCTTGTATTAATGGTTCAGGCTGCTGGTGGTGATTTAATGGTGTGGGGGATATTTTCTTGGCACACGTTGGGCCCCTTAGTACCAATTGAGCATCGTTTAAAAGTCATGGCCTACCGGAGTATTGTTGCTGACCATGTCCATCCCTTTATGACTACAATGTACCCATCTTCTGATGGCTCCTTCCATCAGGATATAGTGCACCATGTCACAAAGCTCAAATCATCTCAGACTAGTTTTTTGAACATGACAATGAGGTCACTGCACTCCAATGGCCTTCACAGTCACCAGAACTCAATCCAATAGAGCACCTTTGGGATGTGGTGGAACAGAAGATTCACATCTTGCCCTTTTTCAGGAATGGTTGTTCCAGTTTGATGAAGATGGGCTCTTTCAGGTTTCTTATGAATCAGTTGTTCCCTCTGTTAAAAATGTGCATCTCACTGTCCTCAAAAGAATGTCACTTTTCATTAAGATGTAGGAAGTCTGCTTGAGCCTTGACCTGTAGACTTTAACATCCTATATTAGCACATTTGTTTGTTGTTATTTTGTCATCCCACAGCACTTTGCACTCTGGCTTACAGTGCACTTGCATATACCAAGGTAATTTGCTTGTGTTTGGGTGTATGGTCTTTTGATTTTTTTGCAAGCCTCTGTCTCTGTTTATTGCTGGACTTAAAGAACACTGGGATGTGATGTTTGTTTAAGATCCTTCTGAGTTTTTTTCACACTCTAGTTGCGTATTAGGTGACTATATTACTCCATGTGTTCTGCTCCCCCCACTCTGTTTTATGACCCTATGGTTTTGCTTGATCTTGTGGATATTTTAACAAAAGCTAAGCCTGAGTGGCCACAAACTTTTAAAGCACTCATGAGATGCGTGTTCTTTGTCTTTAGACTCTGTTTTTGTTGTAGCCAGCTTCACAACATGTTTTGAGGTTCATCCACTTCTTCAGGAATATTGGGACTCCCTTTGCCTGCTTTGTTCCTCTGGGTAAGCCCTCATTTCCCTTATTTCAGTTATGTTGCATTGCACCTCAGCAAGAACAAAGCAAGATTGTTCTATATATATATATACAGCACATTGAAAAAGTAATCATACCCCTTGACATTTTCCACAATTTATCATGTTACAACCAAAAACATAAATGTATTTTATTGGGATTTTATGTGATAGACCAACACAAAGTGGCACATAATTGTGAAGTGGAAGGAAAATGATAAATGGTTTTCAAAAATTTTTTACAAATAAATATCTGAAAAGTGTGGCGTACATTTGTATTCAGCCCCCCTGAGTCAATACTTTGTAGAACCACCTTTCACTGCAATTACAGCTGTGAGTCTTTTGGGGATGTCTCTACCAGCTTTGCACATCTAGTGAAATTTTTGCCCATTCTCCTTTGCAAAATAACTCAAGCTCTGTCAGATTGGATTGACAGATTGACATGACAAAATGTGGAAAATTTCAAGGGTATGAATACTTTTTCAATGCACTGTAGCATCGGTGTTTACTGTACATTTGTTATGTTATATTTATTTTCTTATAAGAAACTCACTCCCTCCAATACTCCTGAAGAAGCGGATGAACTGCAAAACATGTTGAGTAGAAGAGCTCACTATGTATTCGTTTTCACGTTGCATAAGGCCCCTTTCACATGTGCGGACCGGTCAGGTCCACCTGCTAGTTTTTTAGGCAGACGAACGGATGCTCCGTGTAACTCTATGGAGCGACGGATGTCAGCGGTGACATGTCCGCTGACATCCGATCCGCGTCGCTAAATCCAGAGGGATGCAAACCCTATTTTGTCTGGCGGATCGAATGAAAACGGACAGGCAGATCCATTTTCATCTGATCCCCATAGGGGCTCTGACAGATCCGTCTCTGTTCACTATGCCTCACTCAGGACCTGTCATCCACCGGCTCAGTGGGGATCAACGGATTGATCCCCGCTGAGCAAGCGGAGTCCGTTAAAATGGACATATCGTGTGAAAGAGCCCTTAATCAGTTTATGGTACTGGAAAGTATTATTTTGGAAACCATAGTAAAGCTGTGAGAGAGTCACTTATGATTTTCTGTAACAATGTTTTTACGCTATTTTTATAATGAACTCTGTAATAAATATTTGTTTGTCCATTTGCCTCAAAAAATTGTTTTTTTTTATGTACATGTTTTATACATTAAAAACAACAGTACCAAAAGTGACCACCATCCACTGCGCTAATTACTTTTTATATAATTTAACTAAGATTTAATCAAACTATAAGCGCTATTTAAATTGATATCCTTTGCATAGCAGCTGTGATATCAGAAAAGCAGTGGGAGAGCCTGAAATGTAGAAATGGAAAAAGGAAGCCACCAAAATACACTGCTGCTGCATTACTATTCTATAAGTACCAATGTTGGATTGAACTGGAGTTCAGACATTTTAGCAGGTACAACCAAACTCACAGACACATAATTGCAAGTTTAAAAAAATGGTCAGGGTAAAACAATCATATTTAATGAGGGGCACTGACAGACCTAAGCATTGGATACATAGAAGCTAGGGAGTATCTTTAAAGTTGCTTTAAATCCAAAAGGTTTTTACCTTAATCCATTACTTGCATTAAGGTAAAAAAACCTTCCACTAGTTGTTCCCCCCACCTCTCCCCTCCCCTCCGTAATACTTACCTGAGTCCTGTATTGATACAGCGCTGTGCCTATCTGTAGTAGCGCTAGTTCTCTCTCTCCCCTCTCACAGGCTCAGAGGCAGCAGCAGGAGCCACTGGCTCCTGAAACTGTCAATCAAATCTTGTGAGCTGAGAGCGGGAGTGGGGTCAAGCTGCACTTGATGTGTCTTAGGACGCGCATAACCCGGCTTGGGAGTGAGACGTGGCTTTCTATGGTGGCGTACAGAGAAGGAGCCAGGATTGCTGGCAGGGGACCCCAGAATAGGAGGTTTGGAGTCGCTCTGTGCAATACCACCATGATGCTGAGAAGGAAACACAGGGGAAGCCGGCCACCCAGAGGGAAGTGCTGCCCGGGAGGGGATGGGGGGTTGCTGGCTGGCTGTGTACTGTTTGCCGCCCTCCCCAAGAAAATATACCACCGTGGCTGAGTTTATGTCTTCTATAGTTTAGCTTCAAATGGAGAAAGATCAGACCTACAGATTTAATCCAACAACCTTCAGTGCCTCCCACACACTGCAGTGTGCTCTATACACTTGCATGGTCAGCTCACAATGTCTTTCAGAATTCTTACTCTTCAAAGAGACCTAACTGTAATAATATTACAGTGTGCAGCCTATTTCCTTTCTGGCAGGGAGCACAGTTTAAGGACTTGCAGCATTGTTCCGTGAAGCAGTCATTTAGCAACACAATGTAAAAAGATTCGGCAAGAATTTCTGGATAGTGAGAAAAAGATGAAATGATATATTTATAGTGGCTGTGTCCATTCTCAGCTGATTTCGGCAGCTCGTCATGAGGAATTATCCATCCAAGTGCTGCTAGTAGATTTTCTACTTAGCATATGAACAGAGGCTTGAAGAAAGCAGCATTTAATAGAAACGGGACATGAAGCATGACACAATAAATTCAGCAGTGGCTTTCATGAAGTCACAGCTTAATTTAAACACACTGCTCGGTGCTATTCCATTCAAATCTATGTTACTGGGAATAAGCTGCTATTCAACAATAGATTAATATAAAGTTGATCTGGGAGTACCCACAGATTTAGTGTTGTCCAGTTTAAAATCAGTAGTAATGAACTCTGGAGATAAACTGGCAGGATGGTTCATTAAAGCGTAACTCCACTTTTGTTGAGAATACACACTCCCCTCTGGGTGATCTATGTACATTGCAAGGATTTTAACAAACTTTGTTGCAGATTCCTACCTTTTGTTATTCTGAAGAAATCCCTTTGTGTTTGCCTGTGTCCATGTGGGAAAGTGAATCAGCATGGGAGTGGTTTCATAATTATCAATCAGCTCTGCACCTACAGAGCTCTAATGAGTAAAGCTGCTGGGGCTGCACCCCTTTAGACGTGATTTCCTATTGAAAGTATCTCAAAAAATGACATTTTTGTTGCAGGGGATGCCTAAATTTTGACTTGTATCTTAGTGCAGACTTCTGGGAAAATTGGTGAGCCAATCACACAAACAGGAAATGCTGTTTCTGGGGAGCGTGCACAGAACAACTCCAGGTAGCCATATTGCATTGCACTATTCAGAAAATGACAGAGCTGCAGATTGAAAAAGTAAGATCATTTTAACTGTATGAGCTGTCAACCCAGTGGGTTGAATGAAAAAAAAACTAGTAGTGTGTACAAGGCTTAAGAAAGCAGTGGACAAGGTGGGGTGGCTTTGCCTATTTGGAAAAGGCAGATAATAGGTGATGATTATTAGGGTGAATTCTGTGAGTTGTGATGAATAGCTGGAAAAATTACAGAACGTGCATGCAATTAAAGTTTAACAAGGACAAACATGTTTTTAGTTTTAGATTAGAGAGGGATTTAACATCTGCCATGTTTTTATTACTGTTTATTCCCCTTTTATAAATATTCACCCTCCCTATTTGACTTTGATGATCGTTATTGCTGAAAGTAAAAGAAAATCCCATATTGTGAATGGTCACCAGAACAGTAATAGAGGGGAAATCTTCCAATGGTGACACTAGTTCTGGTGACCCTGGTGACTACCAGATGTTTCCCTCACATTGCAGGGATTTCCTCTTACTTGCTGTCGTGAATTTGGGGCAGGAAGTGAAGCAAAATCTCCCCAATGGGACACAGATGGCAAAAAAAGAAAAAAAGCTAATAGGAGTTTTGACCCTACCTGGCTCTCCCCTTATGCTTCTCAGCTGCCATCGCTCTGGTCCTGTTCCACCATTTTCCTCCATGACATCATTGAGAGGAGGCTGTCCCTTGTGGGATTAAGCAACTGTCTCCCAATGACAAGCTATTAGGGCTATCGCCCTGCTCCTTTCATGAAGGGGAGCTGATACCTCCTGCGATATCTGACATTTCTCGGGATGCTCCAGGGCAGTAGAATGTCATTGCGGCCTAGGCCAAAATGAAGGAGGGGGGGGCAGGCTGGAATAATAAAAATAGTTAAATAAACATAAAAAAA
>BLSH010479685.1:85189-128315 GCA_018402905.1 Glandirana rugosa | reverse complement strand
CACCACCGCCAGGCAGACCAGGACCTCATCCCAGCAGCCATTCCAGACAGACCAAGGACAACTATAGCCAGCAGTGGCTGACACTGCAATGCGCACCTGCACACTACCATTGTGAGAAGTTTTAATCTTGTTTAATAAATTTGTTTTATACACTACTGCACTTAGAAGCGCACCTTTCTTGTTCTTTGAACTTCCACTTTAAGTGAAGATGTCCCCCTGACATGCCACAATTGGCATGTCATTTTTTTGGGGGGGGGGATACCTGTTTTTTACAGGTATCCAGCTCCCGCTTCCTCCCTGGCACCGTGGCGCTGGAATTAAATTCACCTCTCCCCCCCTCCCTCCTGGCCATCTTCTGAGACACGTCACAGGTCCCAGAAGATACACCGGCCATTCACAGCGCCCAGCGAGGCTTGCGCATGCGCAGTGCGTGCCCAGGTGTGAAGCCAAAGCTGGGCGCCCACACTTGCTATGATGGCGCCGCATGGAGGAGGGGGAGAGGAGCGACACGCCGGGTGGCCACATCGCTGCACCGGGGGGCAGGTGAGTGTCTGATTATTAAAAGCCAGCAGCTACACTTTTTGTAGCTGCTGACTTTTAAAAGCGTGGAACCCCGCTTTAAGGTAAGTTTCAACTATCAAGAAAATATAGCATTGTCTACGCTGAGAATGTCATATTGAAGTACCTATTATTTGCTCATGTTTCTGCAGACCTGTATATCATTCTGGGAGATTAAGAGCTAGGATTTAAGCTTTGGCTATAAAGGAAGATGAGCAAAAATCATTTCCTTTTACAATTGTAATTCACACCTGTTTTATTTTCATTAAAAGCATTTCACAAAGCTCAGCCATCTCTATATCCAGTGTATAGCATATCAACTACACACTACAATCAATATTGTTGCATTATTTATCCAAACAGTTATTTTTGTTAGAATTCTGCAGCATTAGAGTCCCAGGGTAGATGGAATTCTCATTATGCATACGTTATACTAAACCCTACTTTCAAGTTATTCTCAAAACAGGTTTGAACATATTGTAGAACCAAATGTGAGCCGAAAGGGAATCATAATGGACGTTTTTTTTTTTTTTTTAATGTAGCTGTATACAGATAGAAGGGAACTGTATTTCTGAAGGGGAAAAAATATTTATTTTTAATGAAAAGATGTACTGTATTTTTACAAGCGTAAAGTGCTAAAGTCTGTTTTTCACAGCATTAAGGTAAAAAAAAACACCCCACTAACCGTTTCCCACATCCCTAAGCATTACCTGGCTCCTCTTACAATCCAACAATGTCCAGGCTGCAACACGGCTTTCCCCTCTCCCTGGTCTCACAGGAGACACTGAGGGTAGCGGGAGCCATTGACTCCTGCTGCTCTTGGTCAAACTATTGAGAAGAAGAGGCGGGGCATGGTTTACCAGAGCTGTGTGTGTCTGTAGACACATGCAGCCCAGATTGGGGGTGCACCCACACAGGAGCCCCCAAAGCACACAACTTGCTAAGAAGGAACCCAGAGGAACAAGGAGTGGACAGTGCTGATGGGGACCATCAAAGAGGAGGAATAGGACCGTTTTGTGTAATATCATTGCACAGAGCAGGTAAGTATATAACATATTTTTTGTTTCAATTAAACAAATGTCTTTAATATCACTCGAAATTTGCCCAGTGAATACTTTCCTTGACATAATAAGATCAGGTGGCACACCCAGCTCTCTGCATTTATCCTATTTAAATAGAATGGATGTGCACCAGGCAAATGCACCTGCCATTGAATTTCACATATACAATAGCTATGAATCTGCTGACAATTGCTCTCCATGAATATGTGTGATACTCCTGCCTTACCTGTGATCTATATATAAACACTAGTGCAGCCAGCTGACACTATCACGTGCTCCCGTGCTACAAAATGATGCAATAGTAACTAAGTGCAGCTCTGCTACTATCCACAAAACTGCTAATGTTGTGAGTGCTAAAGTAAACATGTGACAACATACAGTGGGTATAGAATAGAATCACCCCCTTTAAAATAATCACATTTTATTGCTTTGCAGCCTGAAATGAAGACAGACACATGTTTTGTTTTAGCCAGCTGTATTTACTCAGTGCAGTTTATAATATTCAAGTAAAAGATATAACACCAACATTTCAGAAAAAAAAAAAACATAAAAAACAGAATCACTGAGTTGGAAAAAGGATTATCCACCTTATGTCAGTATTTTGTTGGACTAAATTTTGCTTTAACTACAGCCTTTAGTCTATTGGGATATGTCTCTACTAACTTTGCACATCTAGACTTTGCAATATTTGCCCACTCTTCTTTGCAGAACTGCTCAAGTTCAGTTTAATTTGATGGTGACCATGACTCCTTACAGAAGACTATGGCCACTATCACCAAATGGGCATTTTTCAGGACTTAAGATAAATTGGTCCAAATCGGCCTTAATGCTGATTGACAATGAAGGCACATCTCAGGGAACTACAGAAGGTCCTATTCCAATTACAACCCCCTTTAAATATCTTGGGGTCCAGATTTCCCCATGTAACTGTGATTTTTATGGGCTAAACATCTCCCCACTCCTTCAAAAGTTTGGGACCGTATTAGAGTTTGGAATTCCATCTGCCTATTGGTGCCTGGGAAGGTAAATTTTAATTAAGATGATTCTTATGCCCCAGTTGTATTTTCTCCACAGCACCCCGGTAATGATCTCATTGAAGATTTTTAGGATAGTTAACTCCATTTTTTGTGCCTTCATTTGGTAGGATCGTACTCCTAGAATAAAATTAGAACACCTACAGCGACCAAAGGATGACGGAGGAATGTCCTTGCCCAATCCTTGGGTATACTATCTAGTGGCTCAGCTGCAGCACTTGATTGGTATGATGTCTAGGGCAGAATAACGCGACTGTGATGCTATACGGTGGGTAGGGAATCTATCCTGATAGCTCTCCCGGCTCAGACATTTGGTAAACCACATAAATCCTACCCAACATACAATCTCATCCAGAAAGTATGGAACAAGACCAAATACCTCCAAAAAGGTAACTGGCCAGTTCAAGGAATGTCCCATTAAGCCAAATGGGACTGAACTTTGTATACCCAAACTATAACATGGTACAAAGTGGAAAGCGTATAGTGTACAGTTTCTCAACCAAATTTTCCATAATGGAATGGGGTGCTGCTATCCTTTGCAGGAGAAATT
Source organism: Glandirana rugosa (assembly GCA_018402905.1). Lineage (NCBI taxonomy): Eukaryota > Metazoa > Chordata > Amphibia > Anura > Ranidae > Glandirana > Glandirana rugosa. Next base: position 125,112 of record BLSH010479685.1, on the reverse strand, counting down.
TAACTTGCCATCATCTATGTATTTTTAATATCTACAGTTCAGACATGCAGTTGTGACTCAGGGTAGATCCTCTGAGTGGACACAATACCCAACTCCCTTGTTTAATTCAATTACGGATGCTGAGTCCCCCAAAGGATTCATATCGCAATGTTATGATATTGTGCTCCAGTTTTACCTTACTAGATACCCCATTGGTCCCGAAGAGGGAGAGGCAATGCTGCAATGCAGTGCCCTCCAGTGCCACTTGCCAGTGCCCACCAATGCCACCTAGAGGTACATATCAGTGCCACCTACCAGTGCCCACAAGTGCCACCTACCAGTGCCACCTTGCAGTGCCCACCAGTGTCACCTCAGTGCCCATCAGTGCTAGCAACCATTGCACATCAGTGCCACCTATCAGTCCTGCCTATCAGTGTTGCCTACCAGTGCCCATCAGTGCCGCCCATCAGTGCCCACCACCAGTGCCACCTATCAGTGCCCATCAGTGCTGCTTTATCAGTGCAGCCTCATCAGCGCACATCAATGAAGGAAAAAAATTACATGTTTTCAACATTTTATAACATAGTATGAAACTTTTTTTTGGTCTTTTTTGTTTTTTTTTAGCAAAAAATTAAAAACCCAGCAGTGATTAAATACCACCAAAAGAAAGCTCTATTTGTGTGAAAAAAATGATAAAAATGTCATTTGGATACAAAACGCCAGCTGCTTTTATCATATGTGACAGAGAACTTGTCAGGCTGATAACAAAAGAACGCAGCAAGAGACAGCTACAGGACTTAGTGCTTTGGAGAGATAACAAAACACTGCAGATATATGTGCCCAGCTCAAATTTCAAGAATTGGGTTTACGTCCACTTTAAAGTCCATCATGTTATAGTCTCTGAGCAGACTGTGAACCAGTCTGAAACAGTCCTCAATGGACAACCTCTCCCACTGGTGGATGAGGTGCTTTCTGGTGCACCACAAAGCGTCCTTAAAGTAACACAGCACCCTCCAGTTGCTGTTAATGTCCTCTTGAGTAAAAGTCCCACTCAATAGTCTGTTCAGCACACCAAAGTGTGTGATGGCAGTCTGTGAGTCCTTGAGTTCTGGTTCCAAGGCCCTCAACAAGCCAATATTATACCAATAGAATTAACAGAGAATCAGAGGGTTGAGTCATAAAAACAGACATAGCATGTGTGTTTAGCCTGTACAAACCAGCAAGTTACAGTGTGAGCATACAGATACAATTACAAAGCTTGCAGTGCTAATAATAAAGCATTGGTGAGAAAATGGTACTCTTCCATAAAAACTCTAATTGCCCATGCTGTCTGAATAGGGTGGAGCATTAAGAAGGTGTCCCAGATGAGCTAGTTAAGATTCCACATCTTGGCCAGACATTTTATCATGCACAGGTGCTGGGTTGGGCCAGCCAGCAGTCCCAAATTTTGTTATATTTAGAGGAGCAATGCCTATGTAGGTATATCAGCTTCTTGTATCAGAGATTAGAGTTCACGTCTGCCAACCATGATTGAAGGGTGGGGTGAGGAGAATGGGTCCAGTTACGTGCAATCACTTTGCTCGTGCTAAGGAGAGTCCCATGTAGAAATATGGTCAGAAATGTATTGGCATCTGGGTCAGGAGGAGACCAAGAAGCATTGTTTAGGATCCAGTGATCTTGGAGAACCCATGTGGTCATGGAGAAATAGTACTATCTTAACCCAAAACTTTAGTATTACTGGACATGCCCATAATAAGTGGTAAAATGCACCTGATACAGTAGAGCAGAGTGGGCACAATTGGCTTCGAGAAGGATGATATCTAGAGATGAGGATTGGATTCAAATAGGCCCTGTGCAAAATGTACATCTGTGTTAGCCAGAGACCTTCGAAGAAACCAGTTTATAGTTGTCTAGGATTTCCTCCCGGTCCGTATCATCTACTGTACCCACACCTGCTTCCCATCTGCTGTTAATTTGATATGCCCAAATGCACAAAAGGGAGCATTGGATACAAATCCAGGAACTGGGCTTGCAAGGCATGCGGATTTGGAGATAAGGAAAGAACAATATGATTAGGGAGGGGCATTTTTTACTTTTGGGCCTGAAAGGTCCTAAGGTCATCAATGAATAGGACTTGGTGTACATATAGGATCCAATTAGAAGCTCACGGACATGGATTTGATAAAGAAAGAAGTTCTGGGAAACGGTTATTATATCATAGAGGGGTATGAGAATGAAATGCAGGGGTTTCCAGCCTGTCAGAGCCAGTTCCCAGATGCATTGATGGAGATACAGAATTCTGTCTCTTCCCTGCGAAGCCTGGCATTCAACTTTAATCCCAACCCTTACATGTAGGAAAAATCAGCTTGGCCATGTATTCTTTGCTGCTAGTGGTCTGAGCCAGACACGGTATGCTCTGGATGTCTCTCCTAATAAAGTGTTTCCTATTAATTTACAGAAGAAGTTATTTGATACATGGGTCATACTGTTGTATTTAGTCCATATAATTAGCTATCTGTAAAGATTGCAGGGATAAGTGGTTTGGAAAACTTCAGTGGCATCACACAAGTAGAATATATTATCCTCCCTGTTGTACTCTCCTCCATATTGGCATTTTTTTCATTTTGGAGCTGCTCAGCTGCATCGTGTGATCGAAACCTTATAAAGTTAATTAACCCTTTAAATTACATTTTAAATAATTTATTTCTACACATTTTTCTTTAACTGCCTGATGCTTATAAACTTCTGTAAAGGACCCTAGAGTTAAGATTTACTTACTTCTGTTATTTTAATGGTACATACAATTAATTCTAAGATAAGCTAACTAGCACAATGCAATAATGCCATGCTTATCTAGTCAGCTGTAAATCCTACAGCACTTCTATTCCTCTAGGAGATGTTCAGATTGATCTGTTGGATCTGATTGTTGAGAAATTCTACTGAACACACAGTATGTATGCTTTTACAAACCCACGGGAATGAGAATGTAGAACATGATATGCTATGAAAAAGTACATTTTTATATTATGGATAGATGGCTTGAGCTAACTTTGCATTTCATTACCTGAACACATTTTTCAGCTATTAATAAAGTTAAATGTAAATTATTCTATTTTTCTGTCTTAAAGGATAACTGTGCAGATATGTATAAACTACCAGTATTTCAGCATCAGATGGCCCTATTTTTTTTTTTTACAAACAGTAAATAATTACCCTTCCTTACACCATACTGTGAGCATTGTTCACAGCCTTCTCTGACGCCTCCATATCTAGTGATGGGTAAATGTTGCAGACAAATAGGTGGGTCCTTCTTCAGGATGGCTCATAGAGAATGATGGTGAGACCAATTAAAGATCCACCTACGTGTCTACAGCTTGCAGACAGAAATCTGTACTTGAAATGGGAGCAAAGATCATCAATAATGCGAGCTGGCTGCCCAGTACAACAGTAAAGTTGTTGGACAAAGACCTTTTTATTGCTGCCTGATGCTGGTATGTGTGTTTATTTCTGCAGTTATCACTTAACTGACTATACTGGAAACCTAAAATTGCATTCTATAAAACACAATCAGTTTGGTCACCAATCAACTGAAGATATCCTAGAATTAGAAAAAGCCCAACCAAGGGCAACCTCGGCTATGTCGAACTATTTGGTAAATGAAGCTTTTTTGCCCTAGAGAGGAGGCCCGTACACACAATGTAAATCTCGGATGGGAATTTTCGTTCGACGGCCGATCGTCCAAAATTCTTACCGTTAGTATGCTCCTTTCGACAGTTGATTTAAATTTTTCGTAAGACAAAAGCTGGTTGTGCAGACTAGAATTTTTTTTTCCTACAGCAACTCAATGTCCGATTTTCATATCATTAGTACGAATAGACAGGGCTATGTATACCCTTAAGCTGGCCATACATTATACAATTTTCTTGTTCAATTTCCTTTAGATTTACCTTCAACTATGTAGTGCAAGAGGCTTCCGGTTTGCATACAGATTAAAGGTGTTTAGGTTTGACCTCAGATTATATGGTTTTGGTAAATCTAAAGGAAAGTTGTACAAGAGAATTGCATAATGTATGGCCAGCTTTAGAATACAAACTTACACACGCACAAACTGACACACATGCATTGGATTGGCTGGATTTTTCTCTTTTGTCAACCTTATCTACTTTGTAACTATGTAATAAATTGGTGATTTAAAGCAGAACTCCGGGAAAAAACTTTTTTTCCATGTCCTTGTTGCTGATCTCATACCTTCTCCAACTATGCCATCCATCTTTTTCTAAGCTCCGTAGTTCGTCTGTAATAGCAAATGTGGGTTCTCCACGCTTAGGACTATAGGATTTTTCAACCAGCTGCAGCCTCCCTGTTTCTCCACTTGTGGAGTGTTGAAGATGTATATTATTTTTATAGGGATGTAGCGCTGCTTGGGTATAGTGTAGAAAAAAAGTGCTGAGTGCAATATGTAAACATTTAGAAAAGTACTGAGTAAAATTATATTAACCACCAGTATGTATGTATTTGTGCCTATTGCCGTGGGTAAATAATTAGTGTTCTGCTCCTTCTAGTGTTAATCATATTGATAAATTAATTAAATTCAATTCCCCGAAAAAAAGTGCTAAGTGCCTAATGTAACCAGTGCTACTATACTGAAATATCGATAATGTGCAAACCGTATGCTATACAGTCCATACCACAGTCAGTGTGCTGAGCACTGAGCATTCAGTGGGGGAGAAAAGTCCCTGCTAACTCTGCACGTTTCCCTATATGAGATAGCGTGCGTTCCACCGGCTTGGTCTCGCTAACCAGATGCACCAATAGTTCTGACTTATGCGTTTCATCATAGGACGTCTTCTGACGTCTTCATAATAGCCTGCTGATCTTGCTGAAAAACCATTATTGCCTAGTGATATCCTGTTTGTAAGACCGCTGGCTGCTATTCCTCCTGTATCCTCAGCCAGTGGTCTTGTCACTTCCTACAAGTAGTTCTGTAAAGCGAGCAGGGGTTTCTATTGCCACCCTGCTCACTGTAGTGGGCGGAGAGGGGGTCTCACAGGGGTCTCTCCTCCCTGCCAGCACGCCCCTGCCCCCCCACTGCCCGCCCACCATCTCTTGGTGAAAAGCGGGATCAATGATAGAAATCATCCGCATGACAGAGCAGAGATCTCAGGCTGACAGGTGTTGTATGTGAAAACACTGATCGCTGTAACTTCCCGCCTCTCGTACCGGCATTAGAACAGTGCGCTCTGCGCTGTCTATCACAACGCTGGTCCAGGAGGCGGGAAGTTACAACGATTGGCGTTTTCTCATACAACACCTGTCAGCACTGATAAGCTGCACTGGTGAAACCACACTGATAAATTGCACTGGTGGGCACAGGTGAGACCACACTGATGGGCATTGATAAGCTGCATTGATGGGCACTGATAAGCTGCACTGGTGGGCACTGGTGAGACCGCACTGATAAGCTGCACTGGTGAGACCACACTGATGGGAACTGATAAGCTGTACTGGTGGGCACTGATATGCTGCACTGGTGGGCACTGGTGAGACCGCACTGATAAGCTGCATGGATGAGCACTGATAAGCTGCACTGGTGAGACCGCACTGATGGGCACTGATAAACTGCACTGATGGGCACTGGTGAGACCGCACTTATGGGCACTGATAAACTGCACTGTAGCTGCACTGATAAACTACACTAATGGGTACTAAGGCTGCACTTATGGGCACTGAAATGCTGCACTGATAGGCACTGATGAGGCTACACATATGGGCACTGATGAGGCTGCACTGATAAGTAGTGGACACCGTCCACTGCTTTACTGACACCATCCACTGCCAAAATCTGCAGGAGGGGTTTTCACCATCCCTGCAACGTTTTCAGTCATTTTGTATGTCTTATTTTCAGTGTGATGTGTATTATATGCGATGCTACATATCAGAGTCTGATATTATTAGACCGGTGGTAATATTGAAGCCTATTGAGACTTCCATACATAAGAGAGTTCCACTATTATTTTGTTATTAATTAGTAAGTTAGCGTTGCACTTTTTTGTTTTTTTTCTCATGCTGACATTTTACGTGTGTCACGTGCTGATATAAAGCATCATGGCCCGGCTTTGTCTTTCTATGCTGTGGCTAGGGATGTGCTCATACACCATACAAGCACTGATTGCTGTTAGAAAGATATCAAAGCTGTAGAAGGAAGAATATTTCTAATACTGAATTACAGCAGAGTACAGTGCGTATAATATATAATTATGTACATGTGTCTACAGTTCAGTAATTTTTACGTAAAGCAAGTAAGGGCAACGTGTTTACCTCCTTGTGGCTGGAGGGGGAGAGCACAAACATGCTGTGTGCTACTGAGCAGTATGGCTGGCTTCCTTCAGAATTAGGGGCTTGTTCACATTTACATGCACAGGCCTAGTGTACCCTACCACATTCAATCCAATCCCAAGGACTCATGGGAAATGTAGTTTGGTGAAGAGACAGAGGGGAGAATATGATGCAATCACTGTTCTAACAGATCCTCCCTGGCAGAATAGATGATGCATCTTTTGAATTAGAGAGCTGACTTCCTGAAAATTCAATTGGACTTTTCTCTTCAATGGTAAGGAATTTCACAAATGCAATAACTGTTTAGTGTTGTGTGCGTGTGTGTGTGTGGGGGGGGTGTACTAATGGGGGATTTTTTGCCGATCCCAGAGTTCTGCTTTAAAGTTTTTAAGTTTATGTTCAGCCAAAACTTTTACTGCTACCCAGAGCTCCTTAAAGTTGAACTAAACCCACCAATTTAACTGTTTTCTAAAACAAAGCTCAAGTTAGAAATCTTCAGTAAATGTTATTGAATTCTTAATCAAGCATACCAATGTTGTTTTCTCTAGTGTTTTTTTTTATATTCTGCCTACTTTGCATGTGCAATGTATGCTACTTTTAAGGCAGTTTTCAAATTCCAATAGTTTTCAAATTCGAATTTGAAAAGTCCTCAAATTTGAATAGTTTTCTAATTTCCAAAGAGAACAAAATAGAATAGAAAACAAAGGAATAGAACAGAAAAAAATGATAGACCATAAAAGAATATAACAGAAAACAAAAGAATAGAATACAACAGAGTAAAACAGTTCTGTTCCACTCCACTGCATTATATTATTATATTTTCTGTTGTATTCCCTCCCCTGTATTCTATATTTTCCCATTCTATTCTTCCACTTTCCACTCCATCCCATTCTGCTTGGAAATTTGAAAACGATTTGAAAACGATTCAAATTTGAAAATGATTCAAATTCGAAACCTATTCTAAATATATTAGAAAACTTTTCTAATCGATTTGAAAACGAATAAACGAAGCAAATTCCGAAAACAAATTAAATGAATGAAACAGATCGAACTAGACAAACTTATGCAAATAATGAATTGAAACGAAACAACACAAATTTTTTCATTCTGCACATGTCTAGTTCACAGCATATCAAGCCACTTGCTCGTGGCACAGTGGTTAGTCAGACCCAGAGTGTTCCAACACCAGAGAAACGCTGTCCGGGGTCCAAACTGGCTTATGTGTTTCAAGGATAAACCCTCTTCTTTAGAGCCTGAGGTCTCTTTGGTGTTGGAGCACTCTGGGTCTGACCAGCCACTGTGCCATGAGCTAGTGGCTTGATATACTGTGAACTTGTATTGTGTGTGGGTTTGTCTTTTATCGATTTATATTAAAGTTCCCATGGGATAATGCAGTAGCAGTACCAGTGTGCCCTCTTTTGTTTGTGTTTTTGCAGTTGCTTTTTGGACTACTCCAGTCGCTAGAGGGCAGCCAGGTCTGATATATCCCTGAGTGGTGCCTCAAAGGAAGTACACGTGAGGATTTGTCCCTTGTCCACCACACTTGTGTGCAGGAGTTGCTTATACTTTGTAATGGTAAAGTCAGGCCCCTTTCACACAGGGGCGCCTTTGTTTTGTGGGATCCGCTTGCTCAGTGGAGGATCGCTTCGCTGATCCCCGCTAAGCAGGTGGATGACAGGTCCGTCTCTCCTTACTGAGTAAAATGGAGACAGACTCAGTCCCACCCTCCTCTATGGGGAAATCAGATGAGAATGGACCGCCTGTCTTTTTTCATCTCATCATATCCGATCCAGATGGATGGAAAATAGAACCTCCATCTGTCTGGATTTTGCAGACAGGATTGGATCAGATAACAGCAGATGCCAGCAGACTTGTGTCCACTGACATCCGCCGCTCCATAGGGTTGAATAGAGGGTCCGATCAGGTCCGCCTGAAAAACTGACAGGCGGACCTGATTGGACAGCCCGTGTGAAAGGGGCCTCAGGGTTGCAAAAGTTGAGCACATGATGGATTTCTGTACACCAGGAGTCCTTAAACTTTCTTTACCATGGACCCAAAAAAAAATAATTACCCTGCTTGGACCATTTAAGAATCATTATTAAAATGCCAGCAAAGCCAACCAAAGACAAATAACATTTCTGTAAGCTTTATTAAAGCAGAGAAAAATAAATTCCTCCTCATTATACTATCTTTTTGACATTTTTAGCACCAGGGTCTCTTCATCTTACCTTATCTGTATAATTCCCTCCACCCCTCATCGCACTCTCTCTTTCCCATGTGTCTGATTTGTCAATCATGTTAGTTTGTTTCACAGGTTTTGGAAGTGTTGTTGGTGTCGTGGGTGTGAATATTACGTTTTCATACCATGGAAATAATTTCTGTGATATAGTAACTTAATTGTTTATAGGCTGCGTCTCAAATTGTGGTAGTAGAGGATTAAAAAGGTAGATAAATAAAGTGTGCTATATCAATCACCACTGATTTTACACCGATTTTTAAGTTACTTTTTCAACACTGTCATGTGGTGAGCAATCACAAACAGTTAAACCAAATAGATTGGACTATTTCCCCAATCTATTTAAAATAGAACAAATAAGGAGAGAGGGTCTTTCTGCTGCCTTGTCCCACTCATCAGGCCTCAGAGCCCTCACCGTGCTCCCCCAGACCTTCTCCTTTGCTCACCCTGTATTCAGCTTCAAACTATTGAATTTTTCCCATGTGAATTTTTATGGCAATAGAAAATTTGTCTAAAATATTACATATTTTATTGGTACAATTTTAAATATATTCACATAAAACAGCTGTTCTTGCATAATGGTATATACTCCAAATAGGTGGCACTAAATCACCACAATACCTACAGTATCTCACAAAAGTGAGTACACCCCTCACATTTTTGTAAATATTTTATTATGTCTTTTCATATGACAACACTGAAGAAATTACACTTTGCTACAATGTAAAGTAGTGAGTGTACAGCTTGTACAACAGTGCAAATTTGCTGTCCCCTCAAAATAACTCAACACACAGCCATTAATGTCTAAACCGCTGGTAACAAAAGTGAGCACACCCTTAAGTGAAAATATCCAGACTTGGACCCAATTAGCCATTTCCCCTCCCCGGTGTCATGTGACTCGTTAGTATTACAAGGTCTTAGGTGTGAAAGTGGAGCAGGTGTGTTAAATTTGGTGTTATCGCTCTCACTCTCTCAAACTGGTCGCTGGAAGTTCAACATGGCACCTCATGGCAAAGAACTCTCTGAGGATCTGAAAAAAAAGATTTGTTGCTCTACATAAAGATGGCCTAGGCTGTAAGAAGATTGCCAGGACCCTGAAAATGAGCTGCAGCACGGTGGCCAAGACCATACAGCGGTTTAACAGGACAGGTTCCACTCAGAACAGGCCTAGCCATGGTCGATCAAAGGAGTTGAGTGCACATGCTCAGCGTCATATCCAGAGTTTGTCTTTGGGAAATAGACGTATGAGTGCTGCCAGCATTGCTGCATAGATTGAAGGGGTGGGGGGTCAGCCTGTCAGTGATCAGACCATATGCTGCACACTGCATCAAACTGGTCTACAAGGCTGTTGTCCCAGAAGTAAGCCTCTTCTAAAGATGATGCACAAGAAAGCCTGCAAAACAGTTTGCTGAAGACAAGCAGGCTAAGGACATGGATTACTGGAACCATGTCCTGTGGTCTGATGAGACTAAGATAAACATATTTGGTTCAGATGGTGTCAAGCGTGTGTAGTGGCAACCAGTCAAGCATGGTGGTGGGAGTGTCATTGTCTGGGGCTGCATGAATGCTGCCGTCACTGGGAAGCTATAATTCATTGAGGGAACCATGAATGCCAACATGTACTGTGACATACTGAAGCAGAGCATGATCCCCTCCCTTTGGAGACGGGGCCTCAGGGCAGTATTCCAACATGATAGTGACCCCAAACACACCTCCAAGACAACCACTGCCTTGCTAAAGAAGCTGAGGGTAAAGGTGATGGACTGGCCAAGCATGCCTCCAGACCTAAACCCTATTGAGCATCTGTGGGGCATCCTCAAACGGAAGGTGGAGGAGTGCAAGGTCTCTAACATCCACCAGCTTTGTGATGTCATCATTGAGGAGTGGAAGAGGACTCCAGTGGCAACCTGTGAAGCTCTGGCGAACTCCATGCCCAAGAGGGTTAAGGCAGTGCTGGAAAAAAACGGTGGCCACACAAAATATGGACACTTTGGGCCCAATTTGGACATTTTCACTAAGGGGTGTATTCACTTTTGTTGCCAGCAGTTTAGACATTAATGGCTGTGTGTTGAGTTATTTTGAGGGGACAGCAAATTTACACTGTTATACAAGCTGTACACTCACTACTTTACATTGTAGCAAAGTGTCATTTCTTCAGTGTTGTCACATGAAAAGATATAATAAAATATTTACAAAAATGTGAGGGGTGTAATCACTTTTGTGAGATACTGTATATACCCACTGGTGGGGTTAACCATATATACACATCCACTGTTAGAACATCTTCACAAAGTGGCCCCAGCCACGGTTCATTAGGGATCGTGGCAGTACGCAACTCTGAACAGACCTATCTATTGCCCTGTATACAGCTGTAAGACTGGTAGATCAAAGCTTCTTGACCCCCACACATTTCTACTGCAGTATGACTGTCATGCAGCTGAGATTCAAAAGCAAACCCAGTGCAGCCTTGTCCCTGCTGTCCTAAAGGGGTGACACTTATTGCACAACAACAGTTAGTGCAATCTTCCACCCTCCCCTCTTCTGTCTGTATCTCACCCAAGTCTTTTGGGCCTAACTCACCCATACACAAAGAGCCATATAGTGTGAAGAAGGTGTGTGATTAGACAGGAGGTGCCCAGAAGTGAGAGGTGTTTGTGTATAGCAAATCAATAAGGACTTCAGCTGTACATGTGTCACTCTATCTCTACGTATTTAAATGCATTCAGGAGTGGGTGAATGGACCTGGACACAGACAGTTTGTGTTCAGGGCTGCTCATCCACCCCTGTACACTTGCAAATGCTCAAGTGGTGTACAGCTGCAGCCTGTCATTGATTTGTGCAGGTGGCTGTACACAAACATGTGTCACTTCTGGCCACATAAACACACATCTTCTTCATGCTATATGGTCCTTTACATCCATGTGGATGAGGCCTTAAAGCAGAACTAACCCCCCCTAGCCTTTACAGCCAAACAAAGCCAGTTTCATCTGCAGTTGCCATTGTGTGGCATATCAAATTAGCTATGAGAAAATAGAACTCCAAATCACCAAACTGGAGGCAGTCTCTCATCTGTGTGGAAGGAGATATACTGGAAGGGATGCACGGTACCACCTGTGGCTGCTATTGTTGTGACAGGCTCCGTGTAGTCAATGAGAGAAAGGAACAAAGGGAAGGAAGCACCAGCTAAGTGTAGTAGCTTGGTAAAAACTTTAATAACAATGGATTAAAACACTCACAAGAGATGTACGATACAAGGGGGCGTGTCCAAGATGGCAGAGTGAGAGCACGTCTATCCCGGAGCTCTGCTACTGGCTATCTATTTAATCTATCCTGACCAGGTTCCCAGAGGCTGTTTCCAGTGGACACACTCGGTGAATGCCTCCAAAACGATTGGGGAGAGTCAGAGGAGGGAAAAAGCTGTGGTTCTCCTCTGAAATGATCGCTAATTATGCTCAGGAGTCTCAGCGGAGCATGCAGCTGCAGCCACGTTTCAATATGGTGTCTCAGACGGAGCCTGTAGAGATGCCTCTATCCCTGGCATACCTGAGGTCATGGCAGCGCTAGGTACATGCCAGATGGCCCTCTCCTCCAAGATTGAGGCTGTTCAACTAGATGTTGAGCTTGTCAGGCAAGATCTGGACAAGGTCCGCGGCCGCCTCACTGCCGCCGAGACGCGGGTGGGCCTGCTAGAGGACAACGTGGCCGGCAACACAGGCACGCTCTGCTCACTGCTTTCCAGTGTCAAGCTGCTTGAACACTGGGTGAAGGATGCCAAGAACAAGTGCAGGAGGACCAACCTTCGGGTCTGGCAGAAGGAGCAGAGGGTAAGAACCCCACCACATTTGCTGAGGAACTGTTTAGATCCCTCTTGCCTGCGGCCCAACTGTCCCCATACTTCACTGTTGAAAGGGCACACCGCATGCCGCCACAGCTGGGCCCACTGGGTGCCCCCCCATACATTCATCATGCGGCTGCTGAATTTTAGGGACTGGGACAAATTGTTATGGGTGGCGGGGGAGCTGTCATACCAGAACAACTGCATCATGCTGTTTCTGGACCTTTCGGTCGAGACCCAGAAGCTCCGTCGGTCCTTTGATGCGGTCAAGGCCAGACTGCTTGCCAAGGGGGTCAAATATAGAGTGCTTTTCCTGGCCAAGCTGAGAGTGGTGGATGGGGAGACAATCCGGTTTTTCACTTCCCCCAAGGATGCTGCGGACTGGCTGGAGACTCTGCTGCCCTTGATGAGAATGTTTTACCTACCCCTGTTGACTCCGTTTGCAGCTTAGAAGATCCCCTTATCTCTAGCCTTATATATGGCACTAATGTGACAGATCCTTTATTGATACCATCGGGTTGGAGCTGTCTAGCAAGGTATAACATAGCCTGGATGATGCTTCCTTCTGCTAATGTACAAATCATTCCTGTTAACATTAGGCCCGTTGGCCTCTCCTGATTCACCATCTGCAACTTTTGACGCATAACATGAATTTGAGACTGCTACTTCTTGCCTAGTGCATAGCACCTTTATTACCTTTGGGTCCGTTGGACTCTGTTGGATTACAGTTTAAGACTTGTACCCCTGGCTTAGTCCAGGTTACCGATAACAACCCAGGGCTGACATAATTCGAGGAACTCCTATGGGATTGATATACTGAGCTGGGCTCTAAACTCTCCTCATCTACTACACGTCTCCCAGTTTCTTGTTGCCCGTGGGCAGGTTGATTGGGGAACATGCAGACTCATTCTTGGAGGGTGTCGCGGGGAGTGGGCAGCTGGCTGTTGCTAGCAGGACGATTTAATGCCAACTGATTTTTGGTTGGGACACTGTGGCTGTTTTGTTCTTTCTTTTTTTTTCATGTGATCAGTTTTTAAGTTTTGTTCCTTTAAGGCATGGTGTGCTTCCTCACAGGTATAATGACTGTCCTGGGATGGTTGGGTGGGCTTATGGGGACGTATTGTCAGCTGAGAGGCTGCCCTCTAAGTCTGAGCCCCTCCGAGGTGCTGGAGTGTGTACACATCAAGGGTTCTCTGCACCATATTGCTTATTGTTCTTACCATGGGTCATGTATCCATAGTTTCTTGGAATGTGCTGGGTCTTAATTCAGCACACAAATGATCCTTGGTATTTAAATTTCTTCTGAAGTACTCATTTGTGTTTTACAGGAAACTAACCTCATGGGATCAAAAATTTGGGGTTTTAAGAGGGTCTGGGTGGGGGTAGACTACTAACTCCAGCTACTCGAGGGGGGTCAGTATACTAATTCACAAAAGGCTGTCCTTTCAAATGGTGGATATTAGAACTGATCCAGGGGGACGCTACATTATGCAGGCTAATGCATGTTGTTTTAGCCTCTGTACCTTGTGTGCTGGTGGGGTTATGCCTGCCTCCTCCGGCAGACCATATTTTACTGTCCACCATCATGCAAGTGGTAATAAGCTACGGGGTTGATAATGTAATAGTGATGGGGGATTTCAATGTGACTCTCTCGCCGGATCTGGACAGACTCCACTTCACCTCTAGATGGCCTACCACAATGGGCCAATACCTTTGCCCTTACAGATATTTGGAGACATTTTAACACGGCCACCAGGGCATTCACGTGCCACTCCTCCACATTCCATACACTCCCCCATATAGACCTGATCTTTGCATCCCAAAGTATGCTTCGGAAGGTTTGATCGGTAGAGATTCTGCCCAGGGGAGTCTCAGACCATGCTCCCCTGCTTGTAAAGATATCTCTAGGCCCCCCTGGGGAGAGGCCGTGGAGACTGTCCAGATACTGGATTGAGAACGTTAGAGCCCAGGAGGCTGTACAAGAGGGTATATGTAACTTTTGGATAACAAATAATGAGACTACCACCCCCCAGGTGCGATGGGACACCTTTAAGGCCTGGACTAGAGGAGAATATATAGCCTATATTGCGGCAGAACAGAAGAGGGTGGGAAAATCACTGGTGGAGTTGGAGGAGGCTGCTAGTCAGAAGGAGGCAGAGTATGTAGCTAACCCAGGTCAGGGTACATATGGGAACTAGCAATACGCCTTGAGAGGGCTCTCCCTTCATAGAATTGAAATGACTCAAACGTCTCTACTGGACTCAGCTCAGAGGATCTTCACGTTTGGGAATAAAAATGGCAGGTTACTGCCATGGTGGCCAAGGGGCAATTCGCAGTGACTCACATTGGTGACGTGAAGGGATCAGATGGGGAGGTGTTGGGATCGCCAGGGGACATTAACTGAAGATTTTACCAATTTTACAGGAACCTATACTCTACTAAAGCAGAATATACCCCGTTTGAGCTCAAGGTCTATTTAGATACAGTCTCCTTTCCTACATTGGACCCTGAGTTATGTAAAAGATTGGCATCCCCAGTTACCCTTGAGGAGATCCAGACAGCCCTTTTGCAGCTCCAGGCGGGGAAGTCTCCCAGGTTAGATGGCCTACCAACTGAATTCTTCTCCCAGTACCAGGAGTTGCTGGCCCCTAGATTTGTGTCACTCTTAGAGCAGGTCTTTCTAGTTAGACTCTCCCTGTCGCAATGTCTGAAGTGGTGATTGTATTGGTGCTCAAACTGGGCAAGGATCCTCCTACAGGCCTATATCCCTTATTAACGTAGATGCCAAGATTTTGGCCAAGGTGTTGGCTAACAGAATGACTGGGGTGCTGGAGGAGCTTATCCACGTAGATTTAACTGGGTTTATGTCTGGGAAGGGCACCGATATTAATCTCCATAGTTTATTTCTCAACCTTTCTGTGTCGCGTGCCAACTGTGTAAGTAGAGTCATTGCCTCCCTGGACACCGAAAAGGCATTCGACTCGGTTGAATGGGACTTCTTGTGGGAAACCCCGGACAGATTCAGATTTTGCCCGAAGTTTATCCGGTGGCTGCAATGCTATATAGGGAACCCAAGGCCCGTATTCGCACTAATGGTGCCCTCTCACCCTTTTTCTCATTACAGAGGGGCACCCGTCGGGGATGCCCCCTGTCCCTGGCCCTTTTCGCCCTAGCCCTTGAACCCCTGGCCATATTGATTCGGGAATCTGACAGGATCAAGGGACTTAAGGTAGGCCATCTAGAGAAAAAATTTCATTGTATGCCAACAATGCTCTCTTATACCTTCAAGGTGCCAAAGACTCCTTAACAGCAGCATTAAAAGTATTCAACGAATTTGGGAGGTTTTCCGGGGTTAAAATAAATTGGACAAAGTCAGTTCTTTTCCTTTAGATCCTCAGACCAGGGAACTTGCCACCGACACCCCTCTGATGTGGGTGGACCAGTTCAGGTATCTGAGTATCCAGAATCGGCGGGATTTGACTTGCTTCTATGACCTCAATTTGGCGCCTGTGTTGTCCCAGCTTCACTCCAAATGTGCCCCGTGGAACTTGCTACCACTGAATGTTCTGGGCCACATCAACTTATTAAAAATTATATTCCTCCCAAAATTGCTATATATATTTCGCTCCTGCACAGGCTGGATACCTGGATCCTTCTTTTCTGAGCTGGATAGATACACTGGTTCCTTTATTTGGGGGGGAGCTATTCCACGGTTGGCTAGATCTACTTTGACTCTCCCGTCAAGATGTGGTGGACTGGCATTGCCAGATTACCGGATCTACTACTGGGCGGCCATCCTGGTGATAATTCGGTGGTGGTTTATGAGGTCTAGGGCCAATGCGGTGATGTGTCTTGAGGCCTCTATCATTGGGTCGCTTCACGAGCTGGGGAATGTTGCCTATCGGGTTAGTCGGCCCTACCCTGACCTCCCACTTCCGGCAAAGATAACTTTGAGGGTTCGGACAGTAGCCAGACGTAGGTTTAGCCATTCTAATCGGTGGTCCCCTCACGCCCCCTTATAGGGAAAACCCCATTTCCCTCACCTTTGTTTTATTCCGGACCCCCAGGTTTGGACCAGATTCGGCATCATGACTCTCAGGGCTGTGCTCCAGGCTGGGACCCTGCGCCCCTTCCAGGACCTCAGGAACCAATATAATTTACCGGGTGGATGTTTTTCTGCTACCTGCAGCTGCATCACGCTGTGAGAGCCCAATTCCCGACCCCCCGAGCCTGGCTATGGACCCCATAGAGGAACTACTATCGCTAGAATCGCTAGATAAACCGCGGTCGACTTTATACTTAGCCTTACTGAGACTCCCCTAAAATGGATAAATTTTGGGACAGGTGGAGGATTGACCTCCCTAACCTGGATAGAGGACTGGGAAGATTGTCTCGAGGACAGTGCTAGGCTATTGATTTCATCCAAAGACAAACTGATCCAAGTAAAATTCCTGCATAGGGTCTATTACACCCCCCAAACACTTCATAGGATTTATCCCCAGAGATCACAGGAATGTTCAAGGTGTGGAGGGGAAGAGGAATCCTACCTTCACATGTTTTGGAGCTGCCTGAGAATCACTAAATACTGGATGGAGGTGGTGGAATGTATTAACGCTTGGCTCCAGCTGGCCCTTCCGGTCTCTGCGGAGCTGACCCTGCTGGGAATTCAGGATGATGAACAACGACCTAGGTGTACAAAATTATTGCTGACATATTTATTCTATTATGTTAATAGAGAAATTATTCTTAGATGGAATGCCCATTCCCCTCCCTCTGTGAGTTCATGGGAAAAAGCCATTATCACCGCTCTCCCCCTGATATAAGTTGACATACATTAACAGAAATTGTCCCAAGAAATTTGGCAGGGTGTGGCAGCCGTGGATGGCCTAAAAGATCTTCTTACATCTGGCCTCTAGGGGGCTACGATGGATGCTACCCCTGCTCAGGATTTCACAGACCTCTGAGTGGTTGAAGGGACGACAACTTTAGTATGATATTGGAGCTAACTTTGTCATAGGTGTGATGTTCATGGCTGAGGGATACCAACTGCATATTTTAACCGCCTTTGATGTGTCATTGTATGATGCAACTTTGTTGATGTCCAAGCTTTGTAAGTGTACCAGGCTTTTGCTCAATAAAGGAACATTCTGTTTTGTTTAAAAAAAAAGATATACAATACTAAGGCTCATCTTGTGCAGAGTATATGGGTGTAGATTAGTCCTAAATCCGACCTGCAGGACCGCTGTGGGATCTTCCAGCTCCAAGGGGAGAAAGGTGGCCCGCTCAGGAGCCCCGGGAAGCCAAGCTAACCAGCGTGTTCCTTTCGCTCATTTGTTAAAATTGAATCGTTATTGACATGATAGATGTACACAACATAACCACTTTGGCTCTCACACATGTTTACCCGTATGGACCAGACGTACAAGACACATCCTGTGTACAGAGAAGGGGGTTTTATGGACGTTTGTGAGACTCCCAAGGTAGGCAACTGGATAACAGATATAGAGCCTAATGAACCAATGGGTTTCACATGAATCCAAAGCTTCTTTAGGGTCCATACGCTGTCACTATCAAGATACGGATATAATATCTACAATAGAAAAACCAGCATTACAAAAATTTACATACAACACATTTTTACATATTCAATTTATGCATCAATAAATACCATTGTGGAGAGGTAGAGAAAGGAAAAACAAAACAAACAAATTTATATATATATCTTTTCAAACATCCTAAAGGGGTCATAGAGGTGGACCAAAACTCTCTGGGAGGGGACACAGAAAAAAGGACAGAATGCATCACCTCACCTAAAAACATTAATTAATAAGCCGCCAGCCAATGCATCCAGAGGGTATCAGTAAGTATATGATAGATGTCTATAAGTCAATAAACAGTGAGACAAGGTTAGTTCCTCTGAAGATAGCTCACCACATTTTTTTATAGACATGACAATGAATCATACCTCAATTGTTAACCAGAAAGTAAAGAGCCTTGACTTCCATGTAATATATTGAAAGGTATTTCAATATAGTTGGGAATAGATGTAAATATGGCCCAATAGTGCAAATCAAAAAACTGTCAATAGACTCAATGGAGGTCAGTATGATGTCTCACATCCCACAGTATGCCAATCCGTTCTATGTATAAACAAAAAGAAAGACGCCAACCTCCAGTTTGTTCTATTTTCTACTTTTTTTCTGTAACAAATAAATAGGGAATGATGTCAATATTTTGTGGATAGGGTATAGTCTCTTCTCCCACTAGTTATTGTAATGAGCTATGACGCCAGCCATTTGATGGTTTGACAGTTCTGTTGGGAGCAAATAAAAGCACACACATAACTGTAACAGTTATCGCCAGAGGCATGCCTTGATTGTAACAGTTTTGGGAAACAATTAAAGCAAAACTAAACCCATCAACTTAACGGTTACATTTCTGGTATGCTGGGAATGTAACTGTCACATTTGCTTGTGCTTTCAACCAAACTGTCAAATCACCAAATGGCTGGGGTCATAACTGATCACATGTGCACTATAGCAGTTTCAAATCATACAGAGGCTAAAGCAGGATACACACTATACAATTTTCTTTAGATTATTTTCCTTTAGATTTACCAAAACCATATAATATGAGGTCACACCCAAACACTTTCAATTTGTATTTAATCAGACAGGCCCTTACACTACAAAGTTGAAGGTAAATCTAAAGGAAATCAAACAACAAAAGTTGTATAGTGTGTATCCAGCTTTAGACTGCAACCTCCTTATCTGAAAAGTATAGGAGGGTTCAGTTCCGCTTTAGGCTCGGTTCACATATATGCAAATTGGATGTGTTATGAACCTCATCCAATTCGCATGACATGTGAAATAACATTTCCATTGAAGCTGTTCACATACAGTATATGCGGTGCATCCGCAGTACGAATTTAAAAAGAGTCCTGTGAGTTTTCTGAGCACTGCGGTGTGGTTCAGGTGTGAATTCCAGGCTCATTGAGTTCTATGGGAACGCTTCTGAGTCACACATGTTTTTAGGATTTCAGCACAGATTGCTCTCCTACTACAGAAGTTGACACCCTTTATCTACTATGTATTGGCCAGCATTGAAATTAAAGCTGTGACAAAAATCCAGTCCTGTGCAATGCAAATCCGCATCAGAATCGTATTAAAAATGCACCTGAACTGCTGAACAAATGCTTTTTTTATTTGCAGTGAAAATGGACATACAATTCACACCAGACATGTGTGAACCCAGCCTCAATGGGAAATTTACACTGCCCCTCCATGAAATCAAAGAGCAGCCATAGTGATTCACCGCTCCAGCCGCTCTGTGTTGCAAGCTGGCTTGGGGGCAATATGGTGTACAATTCAGCGCACCGCACTGTCCTTTCTTTTTTGTTTTGAACAAACTTTATGTGAAGTGTACAAAGCGTAGACTTCATACACTGCATACACATGGGCAGAGAAATGCGTTGCTACCTGACATTGCCGATGCGCTGCAAAAAAAATGCAGCATGTCTGCTGCATTGCAGTGTGAATGGGACACACATGTTTCCTGTGTGTTTCTGCTGTGACAGACGCTGTACACTGCTGTATAACTGCTGTCTGTCCACACATAGTATGAATTGGCCCTAAATCAGTGGGTTCATTTTAACACCATGTCTTTTCTGGCACCTTTTTGTTTACAAGTTTAAATCAGTATTTTTGCTAGAAAATAATTGGAACCCACAAAATTATATATTTTTTAGCAAAGACCCTAGAGAATAAAATGGCGATTGCTGCAATTTTTTATGTTACGCAATTTAAAAAAAAAATACACGTTAACCCCCCTGGCGGTATTCCCGAGTGTTCTAAGAGCGGTAACCCCGAGCCACACTTGGGATTGCATCGCTGGATCCAGGCAGCGTTACTTACCTTGTTCCCTGGATCCAGCAATGTCCCCCCACTGTGTCCACGGGCTATGTCCTCCGCCCGATGCCTCTGTGTGCCGGGCTCCGTTCCCTGCGAGCATCGCGTCACACGGGGGTGGAGACCGGCGGCACATTCAAATAGTGAAACACACAGTAAACATAAAGTACACTGTAATCTGTAAGATTACATTACTGTATCAAAGCATTTCACATCCCCATTGTCCCTAGTGGTTTGTCCAGAGCCCTGCATGCACTTTTATATTATATATGTCATTCTTTCTGCCTGGAAACTTGAGAATGTCCATGGCAACCAAAAAGTGTCCCTTTACGTCAAAAGCGGTTTTTGATCAGCTAGAAAACAGCGATAGTAAATAAGAATCATTTGCAGAATTGAGTGATACTGATTTTTGGGGGAATTTATCATCAGAAACTGAAAGTGACGACAGCGACAATTCTGCAAATGAGCAAATTTCAGTGTTTTTGATTTAATTACATTATTGAATACATTTTATTACGATTATATTATTATTTTTGATAATTATTTATAGTTATTTATTATATTATAATTTATGATTTCTTGTTTCAAACTTTATCATACCCTGGATGTCTACTAGACTCTTGTTTGGACAGATTTAAGTGAGTTATTCCTAATAATTACAGGTCTACAATATAAAACACCAACTTTCTATGCAAAACAATGCATCGTTTTTAGATGCAAAAATCTGACATAATCATACCACCAGGGAGGTTAATTAACCAAATGTTTTGGTAAAATGTAAAAGATGATGTTATGGCAAGTAAATAGATACCTAACATGTCATGCTTTAAAATTGCGCACACTCGAATGGTAACAAACTACGATATTTAAAAATCTTCATAAGCGACGCTTTACAATTTTTTTTACAGGTTAACTGTTTATAGTTACAGAAGAGGTCTAGCACTAGTATTATTGCTCTCACTCTAACATTTGCAGCGATACCTCACATATGTTGTGCGATTACCGTTTATATATGTATGCTCGACTTACGTATGTGTTCGCTTTTGTACGGAGGGATGTGGGTGCCTTACATTTTTTTTTTATTTATTTTATTTTTCATTTTTACACTGTCCCTTTGATTTTTTTTTTCTTATCACTTTTATTCCTGAAAACATGCCTTTTAATAGAAATAAGGGATGACTCTTTATGGAGAGATCTGGGGTCAATGAGACCCCAAATCTCTCCTCTACCTTTAAAAGCAAACGATCAAAAACATTTTTGATCAATTGCTTCAAAAAAAAAAAAAATAGTTTAGTTCTGCCCTAAACCGGAAGTGACATCATGACGACGCTCCGGTTCTCCAAGATCATAGAGGCGATCAGAGACGATCTGGTCTCTAGTAACCTCTATGGCCAGCCACGCAAAAAGTTGGATCATTTATCAGGTGCAACGGTAAAAGCGGTAAACCCAAGAATCACCATCAAGCAGCGGGGGGAAGGGGGGATTAACCCCACCCGCTGCTTCTGAAAGCAATCCAGCAGCTTATTAGCTGCTCAGACCACTTTCATTAGAAAGCCAATCGCCGGCTGAAAAAAAAAATACTGGAGGGTTATGGCTGATAGCTTCAGCCATAAACCTGGTAAACTACTTGCAAGTCGCAACAATTTGCGGTCGGCAAATTTGTAAAGCAGAACTAAATCAATGTAACTGCTTCTCAAAATAGTTAAATTGGGAGAGATTTACTAAAACTGGAGCAAAATCTGGTGCAGCTCTGCATAGAAACCAAGCATCTTCCAGGTTTTATTGTCCAAGCTTAATTGAAAAAGCTGAAGTTAGAAGCTGATTGGATATCATACACAGCTGCATCAGATTCTGAGGGCTCCAATTTTAGTAAATCCCTCCCTGTCTTCTTTACACAGAGTGCTATTGCCTTGACATTGGATTACTGGATGACATGTCCAGACCTCTGTTGTCTACATTTCTGCTTATTATGCCCACCTCCACCTCTTGGTCCCTCCTGTTATACTTTGCGCCAAGCCCGCTCAATAAACACATCAGTTCCGGTACACTTAGCCTCCGTGTGTTCTCCTTGCTCTTTTCAAATGCATTTTAGATAATTAATTTCAGATAGAGTTGCTTTTTAAATATCTATATTAAACTGCATATTGAAGTTACAATTAATGTAAAAATTCTAATGAATCTATTTTGTTATATAATGGCATCTGCCCTCCTAAACAAACAGAATGAAATACAGATGTTTATCTAAGCAATTATGTGTTGTGATGATGAGCTGCTATTACACCATGCTAAACATTAAAAAAACAATCATAGTTTTAATTAAAAAAAAAAGAGTAATTGAATCTTACAGACTAATTATTAAGTATTGTGAAGCTGGCGGAATGTGTTTTAAGGATAAGTGTTTTCACTGTGACACTCTGAAAAGCGTAGCAGTAATCCTTGGTACATTACAATGCACTCAACTTACAATGAAAAGAAACTTGAATGTCATCTCATTGTAACACAACATTCTTCAATATCATATGAAGGAGAGGCTAGCACAATGGCTCTGCCTAAAAGAACACTTTGTAATAGTCACAAAACTCTGTCCAATGAATACATGCAATCAGTACTCATGTGAATCCATCCACACTCTTTCTCTAATAATAAACACACAAATATGTATAATTTGCACTCTAGTAGTATAATACTGTATATAGGGCTACAGAAGCAAAGAGAGCTAAGAATTATGATTTATATTGAATCTAATCAGAACACTATTAGTGGGTAGGGCTAAACAACATGATTCTGCCAAAAAACCAAAAAATACCACTTTTGGCACAAAAAAAGTGGAAACTGAATTTCACACTTTGAATTTGATTGTATGTAATAGTCTGACGTTGACAGATTAGGCTATAGACTCAATCCGCAAAGCTAACACGCCATGATTAGGATATCATTTTGCAAACTTATAATTATTTTTAGCTGAGCCCAATCATATTTGATAATTCCAGTCACTTGGCCAAAAAAAGAGATTCTTATCATTGTGTTAGTGTTCAAGAAATATGTCTTATATGCCCTTTTCACCACCACAGTAATACATCCCTTTCAGAGACTTAAGCCTAATACACACTACTATTTTTTTTGTTCAACCCAGTGGGCTCAGGCCAGAGCCGCTGTACTAAAAATCCGATGTTGGTACAGTGATCTCCCCTGCTGTGTTATTACATTCTGACAGGGGGGCGGCCCCTCCTCCAGAACACTCTGTTCAGCCAATGGCTGAGAGCGCTTATTGGGAGCAAGTCAGCAGACCTTTCTTGGTCATGCTCCTTCGACAGAAGCCATCAGTGTTCAGTACACACGGGCCGAATGTTGGCAGGTTTCTATTGACCCAACCGATGCTGCCCAACATTTGGCCCGTGTGTACTGTGTGAACTGCCTTTCTCCCCAAACAACTCTATGAGAATGCAAATGCTTCAGAAGCTTGTGAAAATGCAAGACAACTACACTTGCATTTAATTCTAAACTATCTCAGAAGCATCTCAAACTGGTGTCAGAAGGACATTGACTCATCGAAGCCCATCATCCTTACTTGCCTTGAGCTGCTGTCCCTGAAATAATTTACATATACATCATTGTATGTACAGACAGAAAGTGGAGGGACCATTGGTACCACATCCCATCATACATTAACACTTCAACCCCGGGAGGATTTGCCCCCTTTTTGACACTTTTTGCGATTCAGTACTGTGTCGCTTTGACAATTGCACGGTTGTGCGATGTTGTACCCAAACAAAATTTATGTCCTTTTTTTCCCCACAAATAGAGCTTTCTTTTGTTGGTATTTGATCACCTCTGCAGTTTTTATTTTTTGCGCTATAAACAAAAAAAAAAGAGCTACAATTTTGAAAAAAGAACACTTTTTTTCCATTTTGCTATAATAAATATCCAAATCGCGTATATTGGTTTGCGCAAAAATTATCGTGTCTACAAACTATGGGAATTGATTTATGGAGTTTTTATTATTATTTAATTTTTTTACTAGTAATGGTGATGATCTGTGATTTTTATCGGGACTGCGTTATTGCACCGAACATGTTGGACATTTTTGTCACTTTTTTGGGATCAATGACATTTATACAGCGATCAGATCTATAACTAGCCACTGATTACTGTATAAATGTCATTGGCAGGGAAGGGGTTAACACTAAGGGGCGATTGAGGGGTTAACTGTGTTCCCTCACTATGTTCTAACTGTGTAGGGGCTGGGCTGGCAGGGGCATAGCAGATCTCACTAATCCCGATCACAGGGATAACTAGATCTGTCATGTCCCCCCTCACAGAACGGGGAACCACTGTGTTTAAATTGGCGGTTCCCCATTCTGCCTCTCTATTAGGCGATCACAGCGGCTGTGAGTGCATGCGGGCAGCGCGCAAAGGGGCAGACATCCATGGACGTCTCCCCGGCAATTCAGATCAGCCCTGTAGCTGTCTTTTGGCTATAGCGCGGATCTATAGGGGTTAAATAAACCAAAAATATGAAGCAGAACTTTTAAGGTGCCACGTTTATAACACATTATTTAATTAGAATTTACAAGATTTTATTTAACAAAGTAAATTAAAATCATCTGTTTAACCTCCCTGGCGGTATGATTATGTCAGATTTTTGCGTCTCAAAGGGGTACATTGTTTTGCATAGAAATTTGCCATTTTATATTATAGGCCTGCAATTCTTAGGAATAACTCACTTAAATCTGTCCAAACAAGAGTCTAGTAGACATCCCAGGTATGATAAAGTTTGAAATAACGAAATCATAAATTATAATATATATAATTGTTATATAATAAATAACTATAAATAATTATCAAAAATGGTAATATAATACAATTTATTCAATAATGTAATCAAGTCAAAAACACTGAAATTGACTCAATTGCAGAATTTGTCGCTGTCATCAATTTCAGTGCCTGATGACGAATTTCCCCATGAATTAGTATTGCTCAATTCTGCAAATGATTCTTATTTACTATCGCTGTTTTCTAGCTGGTCAAAAAACGCATTTGACGTAAAGGGATGCTATTTGGATGCCATGGACATTCTCAAGTTTTCAGGCAGAAAGAATGGCATATATAATATAAAAGTGCATGCAGGGCACTGCACAAAGCACTAGGGACAAAGAGGATGTGAAATGATTTCATAGAGTAATGTAATCTTACAGATTACAGTGTATTGTATGTGTTGTGTGTGTTTCACTTTTTGAAATTGCCATCGGGCAAAAGATTCCGCCGGAGGACACAGCAGGGAAACATCGCAGGATCCAGGAGACAAGGTAAATAATTTTACCTAGATACTGTGATGTGATCCGAGTGTGGCTCAGAGTTACTGCTTTTGGTGAATGAAATCTCACCCCGAGCCACACTTGGGATAACTGCTAGAGGTTAAAAGAAAAAATAATGAATTTCCAGCATATATTGGGATAAGACCAGTAGCTTTATACAGATATCTTCCATTGCAGGTAAGTTGGAACCTCAGGTAGTAGCTTTGACTATGTTTCACCATATTGGCTTTATCAGGATGAACATTACTATATAAAAAGTGAGCTGTATGAATAGAAAAGTATACAGTCAGATATATCAATCATAGATCACTTCTACAGGGTGCAGAAGTGCCCCATCGTCTGCCGGCATTCCGTGGCATTGAGGAGCCTGGGACTGCTGCGATCTCATGGACTGGCTGAACACTGAGAAAAGGCAGGTACATCTGTAGCAGTCCTCCCTCTGTGATGAATAAAACAGAAAGCAATGAGGATTTAGTCACTTTCGGTTTCAGTTTGTTGTTTACAAGCTCTTACTGTCTTGTAAAGCACCTGATAAAACCGACCTTGATTTGATCCGATGCTTTTGGGGGCAGAGGAGACATCTGGAGTCTATTAGACCCCAGTTCTCTCAGTAATGAGTACCCATTCACTGCTCATGCTATCACAAGGGATTTGTTCATCCCATGTGATAGCAATAAAGTTGATCCAAAGAAATTTAAAGAGACACTGAAAATAAATAAATGAATCAAAAATTTTAAAATGCCCCTGCTTCCCGTACCTATGCGCAAATGCGAATATGCATGTAGGTTCTGCACGCATATGTAAGAGCAATAATTCTAGTGCATGGCCTCTTGCTTAACTTCAAACTGAAAAGTAAACATACGTTTTTTTTTACCCTGAGCTGCATATAACAATATTTCCTTATATAGTGTATGGGGGGCTGCAAACAGCAATGTGTTCCCATATCTGTCAGTGAATAAATATATATAAATCTGTTGCGCCTCCCTCTGTTTTGCTTATATATCTGTTGAAGAAGCCAGTGATTGGTGAAACATGTTGAGATGAAGTAACTACATTAATGAGACTGCATGAATACTTATCCTTGATGGTTCATTACCAGGAATGTGGTGCCCTTGATCTCCACATTGACCTGTACAAATCGTTACTTGTATAGAGCAAGTTTGGACTATGCACTCTCAAACCTCTAGTAATAGAATAACTGAATGAAGTGAATAGCTGTTTGAAAATATAATTTTTTACCTTTGGCATGATAAATATGACCTTACATACTATGTAATAAAATGACCATAAGAGTATCAATTTCACTTCTGACATGAATCTGTATCAATGGTATGCAGCATGTACTTAACTTAAAGCTGAACTCTAATGTTTTATTTTAATACAAGCACTGCAAGTACCTGGATTTGTGTTTGTATTAGCCAGTTGCTATGCTGCTGAACTCTGGTGGGGGGAGGGGGGGGCATGAAGAATGGGGAGGATAAAAGTAGCACAAGGATCAAATCGGTTGTGCTGCAGTGCGGGGAGAATACTGATAGGAGGAGAGAGCAGAGTGACAGAGTTGAGCTCATCCATCTGCTGCTTCTTCTTTCAATGACCAGTTACAGGCTGGGGATGGGGGAGAGACTTGTAAGTGTTACTGAACTGCAGCAGAGAAAAATGAGGTCTCTTTTCTCACCAGGCAAAAATAGTGCTGCATGGCAGAGCTGGGTAAATCTCATGGCTGGATGGACAGAAGTACAAATCTTTTGGCAGGTAAAACAGTTCCTTTATATGTATTTCATCTGTGCTGTTGGCTGTTGCCTGGAGTTCAACTTTAGATTGATGTAAGCCTCAGTGTTCATGACAAGTGGGTACAGCCACCTCAGTATGCTATAGAACAGCTGTTTCTACATACCTAGAGGTATGTTACTAAATAGATCAACTGCTGCTACAATTCATTTACATAGCATCTCCATTATGGTAAGCTTCTCTGACAATATTTGCTAATAGACTTACAGCTGCTCTTTCCTGGTCAACAGTCTTATTTTAGACAGAACATGAAATGCTTTACTGCCAAGATGGTGAAAGTAAAAAACACAGATACAAAATGTACTATGCTAATTTCCTGAAATAAATGTGTTAATAAGATGAATATATATTTATCCATAAAATGTAAAGAAAACAATGTTACAGAAAAAACTGTGTGTTAATTACATACCTACCACATACAATACACTAAGAATTATTTGTCGCAGAAGCTTCAGATTATCCATTTGGCATATTTAAAGCCAAACTCCAGCTAAAAAGTATTTTTTAATTTTGGTAATGTTAGAAGAGTTGTACTTTCCAGTACTAGTGATCATGACCACTTCTGTTCGCTTCCTGTCTTGTTGACCACACAAGTAGTCATCCCTCTAATAGCTACAGTGAGGGGTAAAAAGTATTTGATCCCCTGCTGATTTTATACGTTTGCCCACTGACAAAGAAATGATCAGTCTATAATTTTAATGGTAGGTTTATTTTATCAGCGAGAGGCAGAATAACAACAAAAAATCCAGAAAAATGCATTTAAAAAAAGTTATAAATTGATTTGCATTTTAATGAGTGAAATAAGTATTTGGTCCCCTATCTATTAGCAAGATTTCTGGCTTCCAGCTGTCTTATATACAAGTAACGAGCTGGTGTCCCAGGTGTCTTCTATACAGGTAACGAGCTGAGATTAGGAGCACTCTAGGGAGATTACCCTTAGTACCTGGGCAACAGAGTACCTGGGAGTACCTTTAGTACCTGCGAGCAACAGAGCACCTTTAGTACCTGGGGGCAACAGAGTACCTGGGAGTACCTTTAGTACCAGGGAGCAACAGAGTGCCTGGAAGTAATAGCATAACTGGGTGTTCCTTTAGTACCTGGGAGTACCCTTAGTACCTGGAAGTACCTTAAATAACTGAGAGCACCTTTAGTACCTGGGAGTGCTTAGAGTACCTGGAGCAACAGAGTAACTGGGAGTACCTTAGTACCTGAGAGTAAAAGAGTACCTTGGAGTACCATTAGTAACGTTTAGTACCTGGGAGTACCCCTAGTAATTGGGAGTGACTAGAGTACCTTTGGTACCTGGGAGTAGCTGGGAGTACTTTTTAGTACCCGGGAGTACCTTTAGTAACTGGGAGGCCCTTTAGTACCTGGGAGTACCTTAGTACCATTACTAACTAGGAGTAACTGGGAGTGCTATTAGTACCTGGGAGTAACAATAACAAGAGAAACCAATCAGCGCAAATAACAACAAATACAGTGATTAACAATAAAATTCTCAGCTATAGCATCAGCCGCCACAAAAAAAGTGCTTTCACTTCACTACAATTAATCTTAAATAAATAAATTGTGAAGCGCTACTGTATATAAATCAAACAATGTATATGTGCAAAATTGCTAAACCACATAAAGTGCTAGTGCCAAACAAATCACATGTGCAAAAAATGCATATAGTAATCTGTGTATCAGTGCATAATGTAACATACAACAATGTTTCAAACTGAGGGCAAATTCATTCATAAATAAAGTGCTATGCAAAAAAGCGTTCATCACATAAATTGCTATGCAGAGAAAATGTTCATCAATGGAATTATAGCAGCAAAAAGTTCATCAGAAGAGCTTCACAGTAGGTTAAGATAGATCCACAAAGAGGGGTCCCCGATGAGTGCAAAGAAGTCTTTGATTGAAACCGCTCACCTCAATTCTAAGCAAAAGAAGCATTTATCCCCACCATGGGATGAGACAGACAGTTGGTGTAGACTTCCAATAATAGTCTCCTTGTAAACAGCAACTCGGGCTCCCCTCTGGTCACAGCAGACCACACATCATCTCCTTAGTGACAACAATATGTAAAGAGAAATGCAGGGATCTAGTGCTCTTTGTCTTATAACATTTATTGAGCCCAGAAAAAAGTAAAATTCAAACTTACAAAGTACCGCACATGCAAGCTGGAAACAGCGTGTGTACAGCTTGTGTACAAAGATGGCCATAACGTGATGTCCAGACACAGGCTCCTCCCCCTAGATGCGTTCCATCAGGGCCTGACTTCCTCAGTAGGATCTACTGAGGAAGTCAGGCCCTGATGGCATGCATCTAGGGGGAGGAACCTGCGTCTGGGCATCACAACCGGCCATCTTTGTACACAAGGTGTACACACACTGTTTCCAGCTTGCATGGCTTGAGGTGCTGTACTTTGTAAGTTTGAATTTTGCTTTTTTTCTGGGCTCAAAAAATGTTATAAGACAGGGGGAACTAGATCCCTGCATTTCTATTTTCATATCATTGTCACTGAAGAGATTATGTGTGGTCCACTGTGACCAGAGGGGTGCCTGAGTTGTTGTTTACAAAGATACTATTATTGGAAGTCTACAACGGCTGTCTGTCTCATCCCATGGTGGGGATAAATGCTTCTTTTTCTTAGAATTGAGGTGAGCGGTTTTCAAAGATTTCTTTGCACTCATCAGGGACCCCTCTTTGTGGATCTATCTTAACCTACTGTGAAGCTCTTCACATGATCATGGGGCATGGTCAGCATTCCAGCACTACAAAGAAAGCAATATGAAGTGTAAGAACGCAATCAGGGTGGCAAAAAGAGACTACAAGAGACACATAGCAGAGGAGAGTAAAAAAAATCCCAAATAATTTTTAGCTATAGTAACAGTAAAAAGGTGATATCAGAGCACATTGCCCACATAAAAGACGGTGATGGGAGGATGGTTGCAGATGACACAGAGAAGGTAACTGTACTAAATGCCTTCTTTTCCTCAGCCTTACACAGAAAAGGAGGGGTATACAGACTACAACAGTATTGTTAATAATACGTTACAGGATGTACCCTTGTGGCTAAAAGAGGCCTTAAGTCAAGGAAAGACTAGATAAGCTTAACACAAATAAATCACAGAGACCAGATGGCTTACACCCCAGAGTCTTCAGACAACTCAGTCAGGTTATAGCCAGACCATTATTTCTAATCTTTGTCATACTGACAGGATTGGTACAGCTGATTGGAGAAAAGCCAATATGGTACCAATATTCAAAAAAGGGCAGAGGCATATTTATGGAAACTACAGGCCAGTCAGCCTAACATCAATAGTATCAGAGCATCAGATAGGGCATACAGGGCATCAGATAGGGCATACAGAGCATCAGATAGGGCATACAGGGCATCAGATGGGGCATACAGAGCATCAGATAGGGCATACAGAGCGGCGCCCCCCCCGCACTTACCCCATCTAATAGCAGGCAGGCTAGGTCTATGCAGAGTTTGGCTTGCGGTCAGCATGCTGAGCAGCTCGGGACTGAAACCCCACAGAGTGCTGCGCCTGTGTGAGTAATCACACAGGCAGCACATCTGCCACACTCCCGCCCCACCCACAGCAGCCAATGACAGAGAGTCATTGGTTCTGATGGCTCAGGGGGCAGCCAATCAGACTATGTGTGTGCGCTTGTTCAGCACACACACATAGACTTTAATGGTTGACCAATCGGCTCACTACTTGCTGTCAGCTGACAGCAAGGAGCTGAGGAAAAAAAAAGAAAAGAAAAGTCAATGTACTGGCGCCACCTGCAGGGGGGTCGGGCTGACTTTTTTTTTTTTTTACTTGTCAGCGGCGGGGAGGCGGCGCCCAAGCGCCCCTTATGCACCAGCCGCCGCTGCTGCACAGGGGGTTTTTCAATGTAAGGGCGATAAGAATGTGGAACACTCTTCCACAATTGGTGGTGTCAGTGGGGAGTATTGATATATCTAAAAGACTCTGCATCTTATTGAACACAATATACAGGGATATGGGAAATGATTATCGACACTGACACACATACATCAACACATTGAACTGCATGGACTATTGTCTTTATTCAACCTTACCTACTATGTAACCTCTGTGATTGCCAACAAAGGTTTTGCCACCAAGTTCTAAGTCATGTTTTGCGAAGGGGTCAAATACTTATTTCACTCATTAAAATGCAAATCAATTTATACCTTTTTTCAAATGCGTTTTTCTGGATTCTTTTGTTGTTATTCTGTCTCTCACTGTTAAAATAAACCTACCATTAAAAATATAGACTGATCATTTCTTTGTCAGGGGATCAAATACTTTTTTCCCTCACTTTACATACAGTATCTCACAAAAGTGAGTACACCCCTCACATTTTTGTAACTGAGCAAAAGTTCTGCGATATTATTGCCATTTACAGTATCTCACAAAAGTGAGTGCACCCTTTGCATTTTTGTAAATATTTTATTATATCTTTTCATGTGACAACACTGAAGAAATAACACTTTGCTACAATGTAAAGTAGTGAGTGTACAGCTTGTATAACAGTGTAAATTTGATGTCCCCTCAAAATAACTCAACACACAGCCATGAATATCATTCAGGCTGGGGGCTTCATTCAGAAAAAAAAGCTTTCATCCTGTAGATGCTACTGCAGTCTGAAGATGCAGTATGTCCTTTTTCAATACTATAAATGTCAGATAAAATTACAGTATTAAAAAACGAAGGAATTCGTTTTTTTCAATTTTTTGTCCATTTGTCAGCCTATAATAAGAAACAATGCAGAGTTTTTGTTAAAAGTGTATTAAATAAAAACCTGATATTTCCTTAGATATGTTAAAAATATTGAAAATAAACCCCATTATTGTTAGGTTAATGCTGGGCAGCTAATCTTGGATGACCCCAGGGCACAAAAGGATTGATTAACTTTTGTACTAATTCTCTTCTGAAAGTTACATATATTTATCCTCAAATGCTATCTTGTATTAGCAGCAGAGTGTTGTACCGCGTTGGCCATTGACAAATTCAGAATGGATTCACGGTGATACTGGGGTTGATTTACTAAAACTGGAGAGTACAAAATCTGGTGCAGCTGTGCATGGCAGCCAAATAGCTTCTAACTTCAGCTTGTTCAATTAAGTATTGGAAGCCTAGACCTGGAAGCTGATTGGTTTCTATGCAGGGCGGCACCAGATTTTGCATTCTCCAGTTTTAGTAAATCAATCACACCATTTATTAGCTAACTAGAAAGATTGTAGTGCAAACTTAGCGGCATACTGGCCTCTATTTCAGGCAATGTGTTCATGAACTATTTGTCTGAAGAAGAGGCCTGAAAGCTTGCACTGAAATCTATTTAGTAACCAAAAATAGTATCACCCTAAATCCAAACCTCTCTTTGAATGTAATAAATTATATTTTTTTAACATAAACTTGCTTGCACCTTGTTTATAGTGGCTTGTTAATCTTTGTTGTCTGTTTTATATCAAAAATAATGTCCATCAGAAGAAAATCTCTTACCAGAATTTCAGTGTTTATAAAGAAATTTATTTGGATCCAAATGCTATGTGTCAGTCCACATTTTCTTCTTCTGTTTTATCCCAGGATTTTATTATTCTCAAGTCTGTGTTAAATATGTGCCAATATATCAAAGTGCTTTCTGTCAATTTTGTCAGTTTTATTATTGCCTGCATACAGTAATTATTACAGAGAGGTTATTTAAAACAAAAGGAGGAAATAAAGTGGGAGTAGCTTGATGAGCACTTGATGGAGACACACATCAATTTGATCTCCTTAGTGTCAGTTTCCACAAGCAACAAGGTCTTATTTAAAAACGTTTCCTCTCACCAGTGTACAATTTTGTTTCACAGTATATAAACTATATATATAACAGATAATGTAGATTTCCCACCAAGAATAAACATGTAAACACACATAATAAAACAGGTTATGTACACCTTGTGCACCATTCCCCTATTTAAAATTAAAGCATGGTCTGCATAAAATCATTACTTTCATTATTTCAGGGTAGTTATAATTGTTTTGGTGATCTGTAGTAGTACATCCTGTGTTCATCACGTTTTTTTTTTTCAGCAATTATGCTCAACAGACCAGATATGTGTTGATGCTTTAATCACCAATTGGCAGAGAAAACTGGCCACTAAGAAGGTGAGAGTGATAATTGTACTACTTCTGTTTGAAGGAAACCTGTTTCCATTTTCCTGACTTTCGTGCTGATACTTCTGCTCTGAATCACTAAAACAACTAGTATGTAGATGGAAATTGCGACTTTTCTCTAACTTCTTGATTTGCATATGTGTTCCAGGAAAATGTCTCTGAAAGTAATGAAGCTAGTACATCAGCATAATGGCAAGAAAAAAGGCATTTTCAGCAATGACATCCCCCATATTTTACTCATTGCAGGTTTACATTTCAGTTAGAGCACATTTCAGTTATTATATTAACTGTACAGATACAGCAACTCGTCATCTGTTTACTATGAAAAATGGATGGAAGATTTTACAAATAAAAATAGCATTACCAATAGACAACAAGCTGAGGAATATTCACACTGAGAAGAAGGACCTTAACCTGGTGTTGGGCTACATCCAGCAGTATTTGCACTGAGATTTAAAGCTTCAGTTAATTGTCACTGGACAGTTTGTTTAGAGCCCAACTTGAACCAAGACATTTTATTTTGCTTGGGATAGAGTGAGGATGAGTTTAAGCCTCTATCAGGTTTTTATTTCTGTCTAGGTCCATCCAACAGGGATGCATAAAAACAAAAACAATTTTTTAGTGTAGTTCTGCCCCTGTAGCAGCTGCTGGCCCTAGTGGGTTATTCTGCTCTCTGGAAGACAATTCATCTTTATAGCTTGGGCACTCACCAACACATCTAAGGCTGGTTAACCAATTTATTTTGCAGCACTGTCTAAGAAAGTAAGAGGCAGATTTATATATACTGTATATAAACAGTTTCAAGTACTGTAGAAATAAGTACTGTAGGTTACCATTATGCTAAATGCAGTACTCATTGTACTTACAGAACAACTAAGATACTTACAGACAATAGA
The DNA here is from genome assembly GCA_018402905.1 of Glandirana rugosa. Lineage (NCBI taxonomy): Eukaryota > Metazoa > Chordata > Amphibia > Anura > Ranidae > Glandirana > Glandirana rugosa. The sequence continues at coordinate 90,653 of BLSH010479685.1, read as the reverse complement.
TGTACAACCTCAAATAGTCTCCGACCCTGAGCTCAACCTACGCGAATAGTCCCACCCTTGTCCAACTGGCTAGTGGTCTACGTATATTGTTTGCCTTGACTCTTATGTTGGAGTGCTCAAAGAAAGCACAAAGAATCCAGGTGGCCACAAAGCCTCTCACTACTCCTGAAAATTCTGGTGCACCCTCTAATGACCCAGTGAAAAGCATGAGGGGCCTGATTAAGCCTGATGATACCTAGCTCAGAGAAAGTTCGTGTAGATGAACGAAACGTCAGCAAATATGGCATCTATTTGTCTGTGAGCTCCTTCTCATGGATCCACCACCATGCTCCTGGAGCCTTCTTTAAAATTATCCCCCTTTTTGATGGTCCACGGACAACTTGTATGGTGACCTTACTCCCTGCATCAGCCTTCCCATTGGTGATCGGGTTCGAGCAGCCGGCTGTGGAGACGCTAATCAGCCCCAAACACCTGAGCAGACTCCTGGACCACCGGACCAGGACTGTGGAAAATTAGTGGAGAAGTGTGGGTTCTGGCGCCTGCAGCACAGAGAGAGACTTACAGCCTAGCCGCAGGGACGACAGGTCCGCTCTAGCTCTGATGAAGACCGGTGGGTCAGACTTCACTTATTACATATACAGGAGCTTATGCTGCTACTGAAACTGTCTGTGGAGCATCTGACATCTATACATATACAAATCTTATTCTTTTACAAGCTTGAACATTGAATCGGAACAGGCGATTGTGTCTTGATCCATCATAGATGGATCAAGACAGATCCATCATACAATCTCCATACAATCCGGACGGATTACTTTTTCAAACCAAAGGAATCCATTCAAGGGGTTAGCTCCAGTTTATACCCCCATCTTCGCTTTGCACTTATCTCCTATTGTCTCCTAAGTGACTAAGTTATTATTTTGACAACCTTACTTCATGATCAATTTATCGGTGCAAGTGCATTTATCAGTATGGATGGCGTATGAATGGTGGTTTATGTGGGTAGTCTGTCAACGTTGACAATTTTAATGAGGTTGTGGTCGAGGTGTTAGTCTATTATAATTGACCTTTAAATATTTGATCGTGTTGATGGTTTAATAAAGATATTTTTACATTCAACTATTTGCCTCAGTGATGTCTCTAAGATGGAAAACTTTTTCCCTAATTTTTTTGCTCTTAAGCCTGATGAAGCTTTGTCTTCCTCTGTCTATTTACCTGGCAGAAGAGGCTGATGTGCTGAGGAAGGCCTCTCATACACCTCTGGCTCAGTGCCACTAGTAGACAAGTAGACAGGTGGCACAGGAGCACATAGTGACATTAATCCCTGTTGGTCTTGCTAGCAGCAGAGCCGGTAGGATGTCCACACCAAGCAGCAGGAAGGCCAGGGTGCACGACAGCGGAGCAGATGAGCTGGACTGTGGCAGATGAGCAGAGGGCAGAAGCTGGCTGGCACTGGGGACAAAAGACAGGTGAGGCTCAGGCCAGTAGCAGGCAGATGGTGAGCAGGCACTGACAGGTGGTAGGCGGGTGCCTGCAGTACACAGGTTAAGGCAGAAGAGGAGTCAGGCAAGCCAGGTCAGGAACTGACAGATGGGTCAGGTACAATTGTGGAGGCAGAAACATTGTTAGAGTACAAGAGTTGGTAACTTTCAGTAGTACAGAGGCAAAGCGAGCAGGCAGAAGCAGAGGTCAGGAGACAAGCTGGAGTCATTGCAGGTGGAGTTCAGGAATAATCAACACAAGATGGGTTGGTAACTGGAATCAGAAGCAGAGTAATAGGTCACAGATGCACTGGAATGCTGTAAACAAGACAGCCATAGGTGTGTGCAGCCTATTACATTAGGCTGTGCACCCCAAAGCTCAAACACACATGACTTTCTCTGTAGCCTCAGCTGCACTGGACAGTGAATCAATGGGGAGTGCTCTGTGCTGAGCGAATTCCTATTCATTTACAAACTGAAGCATAGCAAACATAGTCTACTATGCTTCCGTTATGAATAAGCACAGTGAGTGAGTGTGTTCACTGTGTTCATTTAGAAAAGAAAGGGGCTGGTAAATTTCATATTTTCCAGCTCCTTCCCCCACTCTCCATTCTGAAACAACCCCCGCAGCAGCCGGGGAGAGAGGAGGAAAGTCAGTAGCACTGCGGGGAAGTGGGGAGCAACACGGGGGAAGCCCAGGCAATTGGGGGAATCTGCACCACACGCAGTGATTAGAGTGTGCCCAGGTATATCCTTCTCTCTGGTGGGCTTAACTCTTTCTTCAGCCTATCACCAATCTTGGTTCCCCCTGCAATTTACCACAACAAAAAAAAGGAACAAGTTGAACAGTCACATATCAGGTTATATTAGTAAATAGAAAAAGAGTAGAACGGCTTACAATGAATTGTGTGATAGTAAAACCTTCCATCCATGTATCTTAGTAAACAGTGAATGAGCTGCTCTATATGAAAAATCAAATCAAATAAATTTGCTCTAACCTGTACTTCACTGTAATGTAAACCTGCAATGAGAGAAATTGCTGACCTGAAAATATTAGAAAAGTCAGAATTTCTCCAATTCAATTCTCCCCTTGGGCAGTTGTCACCAGAACAGATGTCCTCATTGCAAAATTCACACTCTCCTCTGGTGACAACTGCAACATTTTGAAATTCCCATTACTTTCTATTCCGGTGACAATGGCCACAAAGACAAAGACAGAAGGCAAATTAACTAGGTAGTGACACAAAAAAACAAATAAAAAAAATTTACAGGTGTTTTATCCTTACCTACTTTGTGCAAAACTGAAAAACAATTGACTATACATATTCTTTAAATATTTGGCATGGCAAAAAAACAGACAGGCAGATGTATCACAATGTGTATCCTAGTAAAGGGAAAGGAGTGGTATTGCCAGATCTCTGCCAGCAGACAGCAGGGAAGCAGGCAGGTAGAGAGGCAAAGGTTTCAGCTAGGCTGTAGCCCCAGAAAGTTACCTAATAGATCTGCTGTAGCTACTTTGTTCAAATGCAGTCTGATATTTCCGGATTCAGAAAGAGCAGGTAAGTATAACAGGTTTGTTATCTTTAAACAAAAGACTTTTATGTCTGGATTTTTGAGTGTCTGACTGAAAGGAGATTGCACAGTTGGTAGGAGGATTGATTGGATTAGGTTTTTAAGTTACTTTGTCCAGCTTGGTCTTGGAATGGATATGTACCAAGGTGCTAAGATACAGGTTGCCCAATTTGCTTCTATCATTTTTTGTGAATTGATGACAATTAGGGACAGTATAGGCCTGCTTTCCCATACGGGCATGCCCAGCTTCTTGCTGTTCCTCCAGCAGACATTTAACTAATCCTTATCCCAGCTGGAAGCACAACTTCTAGCATGTAACAGTTTCCAGGAAGGCTCTCGCTGTGTTCTATGTGTCACTTATCTAAATAATTATTCTGGAAATTATGCTTGACATTATAAAGAAGCACAAGACACTATTAAATGATTTGTATCTTGTTTCCTTTCTCACTGTGCTTGGCCTGGTGCTCCTGGAGGTATTGATAAAAAATTATCATGAATTCAGAATATATTTAAAGGATGTAAATTTATGGCAGCTTAATGAGGTGATGCCAGCGCCTACAGTGTAAAGTAAAAGTGCTGCTGTCACTCATAACAATCAACCAGGTTTCAAGTTTTAGTTTTAAGGAATTATTTACTAAAAGAGTAATTTTATGCAATCATATGTTTGTTTCAATCAGTGATCAAAACCACACCATTGAAGAAGGTTTTATCAACCGTGTTGTAGACTCTTACCTGTGCCTGCTCTTTAGATCCTGACTCCTGTATGCCAATGCCAGTCACTTCCTCCTTTCCATGCTAAATGGGAGGGTCTTCCTGCTATAGTCACATGGTCATATCTGGTTTTGTAATAAGGGAGACCATTTTTTCTATAATATGAGGAGAAAATGTGTTTCTGGGGTTGATTTTTACAGATTTAGTATACAGTGAGGGTCGGCAAGGCAGGGTTACAAAAGTGATCTACCCTTCATCTGCTCACAATCGACAGGATGTCAACCTCCACTATACAAGATGCCCCAAGTTGCCACCGATTACAAGGAATCAGCATTTAATCTTTTTGTCAATTTTAGAAAATCAAAGCTGACTGCAGATGGAAATGTACTGTACATTTCAATGATAAAGATGTAGATCATTAAGTTTTTCATTAATGATCATAGGAAGCTGAAAGAAAAATGTAACTTTTAGAATAATTATGTGTAAATGTAAAAAAAAATGCAACAGATCGCTTTACCATCTGTTCATTGAAGATTGAAGATTGAACGTACTTCTATGTCATGAAGATTTAACATGTGATACTATGCTATGCGGTTTAGTTACAAAAGGAATAGTGCACAGTGATTGCTCACTTTTCAATTTAATGTTAATAAATAAGGCAATACTATGTTTCCTTCAGATACTCAGTCATGATTATTTTATAGTATATGATTGTGTAATTAAAATTACCCCATTAACTTTGCTAGGATAATATACACTTTTCAGATTAAACATTCATTTTGCTAGGTAAATGGACCTATTCCTCAAAATGCACCCATGTCAAGACTACGGCTGCATATTCATTTTTAATAAGCATTTTTGATTATTAATTGGAATGAGATATTTATGATCATGTATTATATATCTTTATCTTAGATATATAGCTTAGATCACTGTATTTTTGCCAAGTCTCCAAATACATATCCTTACTCAGTCCAGACAAAGTAGACCTGTCTGTGAAACACATCAACAAAAGACATGAACTATGGACCAAGAAATACATTTTTTTAGGATATACTATCTGTCTCAGTGATTTTGTTTGTACCTAGAAATAAAAGCATGCATATGTTGATTTTATGGATGTGCATATATGTTTTGAAATAAAGTCCTATTATCTATAACTTTTTCTAGCTCGCATATATTTAGATGACAACACTGAGAGAGTAGACAAATTGTTTTTCATTTCCAAGCCATCTTTATCTATCCTGAATGTGTCAAGAAAATGGACATTACATTTTTACATATTCTTAACAAGCAGTAAAAGAGCTTAAAACAAACTGTGCCTGACTTCTCTAGCTATTTGTACTGCCAAGTAATTCATCCTTCAAAATTATCTTCTGTTGCTGATTTTTCCTCACTTCTGGTCCTGTAAAACTGTTGTCAGCAGAACAGGAAGCGGCGGTAAATCATTCTAACAGAGCCCCAGGTAGCAGAAAAAACGTTCCCTTTCACAGATAGATCCCACTTCTAGACGAAATTTTTCATAAAGTTCGGATTTTACAAAAAGGATTTAAACCTGTCCCACCTCTTCATAATCTTGTAGTGACAGAACAAAAAAGACGATGGACCCCGAGACAATCTTACTAAATGGCGGCGAAGGACAAGACGACTGTTGTCAAAATGTCCTGGTCTTCACTCCTTTTTAGTCGTTGTCTTCTATT
>BLSH010479685.1:63540-76358 GCA_018402905.1 Glandirana rugosa | reverse complement strand
GTTTACATGCACGGATCTCCGTTCTTTCACTGCGGGGGGGGGGGGGGCATTGCAGGTAGCCGGCGGAGATCGAGTCCGCCCTACCCGCTCCCTGGCCCCCCCTGGACACAGTGCGCGATCTGCAGCCGCCGTCATATGACGGTGATTTGCCTAATAGAGCCATCTTGTCGCCGTCAACCTGCGGTTGGCGGTCGGCAAGTGGTTGAGCTGGCCATACATTATATAATTGTCTTATTCAGTTTCCTTTAGATTTGCCTTCAACTATGTAGTGCAAGGGCCTGCCTGTTTGCACACAAATTGAAAGCATTTAGGTTTGACCTCATATTATACGGTATTGGTAAATCTAAAGAAAAATTGTACAAGTACATTGTATAATGCATGACCAGCATTACTCCCCCTTATATGACAATGTTCAGGCCTTGTGATTGGCTGCTCAGGCTGAGTACTGCAACCTGGAAAGATGTCATATGCCTGACGATACCCAGAAGGACTGAGTTTTTCCAATGGCTCCAATTGAAAAGCAGAGTGGCAGAGCAGTGTAAGAGGATGAGTATTAGTTGGTATTAGTTGGTAGAAGGGCTATTCTTACAAAAGAAACCTTAGTATTACTAAACCCATGACAATAAAAATCAGTCTGTATATGCAGTAAAACATGCTATACTCATTGTGGAACCTAAGGGTTTAATCCTCTAGGACAATCAGAGGAGAATAAAAACTGCTCCTACAAGCTTTAACCAGACACTGATAGAAGTCACAAGACTGCTATATATTGTTGATGAGAAAAGGTGTTTATATTTACTAAAAATAATTGCATTTCCATGTTCTGTGTACTGTGGAAGACCAGATATCATAGAAACATAGAAACATAGAAAAGTGACGGCAGAAAAAGACTGAGTAGTCCATCGAGTCTGCCCCTTTTTATTTTTTTTTATTTATTTATTTTTTTTTTATTTTTTTTTTTACATTAACCTTGTTGTCTGACTATGGATTTATGTTTATCCCAAGCATGTTTGAAGCCATTTACTGTTGACTGTCTCACAACCTCTGTTGGTAGCTTATTCCAATCATCAACCACCCTTTCAGTAAAATAATACTTTCTAAGATTAGTTTTGAACTTCCCCCCAGTTATTTTGAGGTCATGTCCCCGTGTTCTTGATTTTGGTTTCATATTGAAAAGACTGCCCTCCTGAACCTTATTCACCCCCTTGAGGTATTTAAAGGTTTCAATCATGTCTCCCCTCTCCCTTCTTTCCTCCAGACTGTACATATTAAGTTCCTGAAGTCGCTCTTGATATGTTTTATCCCCCAGACCTTTCACCATTTTTGTTACCCGTCTCTGAACTCGTTCTATTTTATCAATGTCTTTTTGTAAGTGAGGTCTCCAGAACTGGACACAGTATTCTAAGTGAGGTCTCACTAAAGATCTATATAGAGGAATCAGAACCTCCTTCCTCCTGCAGGTGATCCCTCTACTGATACATCCCAGAATTCTATTTGCTTTTCCCACTGCTTGGTTACACTGTTTGCTCATTTTGCAATCATCTGAAGTAAGCACCCCCAAATCTTTTTCTTCTGTAGTGCTGGCTAACACTGTGCCCCCAATGCTGTACTCTCTAAGCGGATTCTTTTTCCCTAGATGCATTATTTTACATTTAGAAATATTGAACTGCAGTCTCCACTGCTTTGACCAATCTTCCAGCAATCATCATGAATGCAGGGTCCTGGGTTTAGTAACACTTTAATGGGCAAAGTGACAGTGTTGTATCTTTAAGCTTTATTTGTACACTACAAACAAAATATATACATTTAGTTAAAGCTCTGTCTATGTAAGATACACTGTTGTGTAATCCCATGAAAGTTTCCATATTCTGTAACAGAAGGTGAAAAACTTGCCATTTGCGGCAGTTGCCTCTAGCATTCAATTTCCGCAGATCTTCTGCAAACAATCTGCTCTGTAAATTATTATAAGAACATAATGGTAAAAATAAGAACAGGGAGTGTTTGATTTTTGTACATGTACAGCGTTCTCTCCTTTGTATTCTTAATACTGCTATTTTCTGCATCAATATTTAAATCTGGAACCTTCAACTTATGTTTGATTTTCCCAGGTGTTAGGAATTTCTATATAGATATTAGCACATGTAATCACGCTCATGTAACCATGCATCTTTGTATAGTAGAAGGGAGAATCTCTTACCAAATGTCATGCTTATGATGTCCATCAGCTGTTACAGATGTTCTGTTTCTATGTTCTTACATTTTTTTAATAACTTTCATATTGCCAAAAGCTGAACGTTTAGGGCTTGTGTGATAACCTTTTGGCTGATTCAAAATTTAAAGATGTAGGTTTTCAAATCATGTTATGTTCCTTCGACTGGAAATTGGAGTTTGGAAAGCTTGCATTTTTAACATTTCAAGTTACCCAGTCAGGAATATCACTGAGGGCTGAACTAGGCAGATATAAAAACCCCAATGAATGCAGTTATGTGTTTTGTTAAAAGATGCAATTTAAATGAAACTGACTTTGATTATATTTTATCCTCTTTTAATCCCTTGTACAGCAGCACTCAGACTGGGAGAGGAAGGAGCAGGATTGGGGGCCAGAAACTGAACTGTGAATGGATCCACAAGAAATATGCCTACAGGAGCAGAGAGATGACCTAATCAGACTGTTGCAGCTCCTTCTCTGTGCAGTCAAAAACTGGAGCAGAGAGGAGATTAGACTGTGTTGCCTAACTGCAGCAGAGAAAGTTCGGGTCTTCAAGAAAGCTGTGCGGTCTGCAAGGGTTGGATAAAAAGAAATACAAATCATATATATTTATTTCAACTGTATATTTAGCAGTTTTCCCTGGAGTTTAGCAGTAAACTTGAAACTTTCTACTTTGGCAACGTTTAGATAGGGTTTTTGCTGATTCTAGTGAAAAAAATGGAATTGGATCTTTAAATGTCTATTCACCATTCATCATGTATAATTCCCACTGTGCAAAGCTGCTACTAAATTACTATTTTGCAAGGTTATGCTTTTTTTTATAAGGTTCTGTAAGTCCTAAAACAGCCAAGGATGCAAAATGGCAGATGGTGAATAACATTTATAGATTTAGTGCCCGCTTTATAGCTCTTTGTTTGGAATGGATTGCACAGGGCCGTTTTGGGGGGCGAGATAGGAGCCCCTAACCACTCCAGCTGTCACACCTACACACTGCCTATGACCAGAGCAATTTTTACATTTCTTATCATCGATTCATGATAATAAAGTAATACACATACTGTATCATTTTAGATAGGACAAACAAGGCTTTCTTTTGGCCATAATGTCCTGCAAAAAAAAAGTATTTTTTTAGGTAAAAATGTAACAGAACTTAAAAAAATGCATTTTTTTCCACTTTGATCAGTGTTTTTTTAAAAACTATAGTGTCATTGTAGTGTATACATTTTATTCTATCATTTGTCCCATTATAATTGCACTAAAATTATAATTTTGATACCAAACATTACAAAATAATTTACAAATACAATAAAGAATTGTTTTTTTTATTTTGTGAAAATATGAACAAGCAAAAGGAATAAAATTGGAAAAATTCCCATCTGCCACTGCGGCAGACGGCTTGTAGTTTTCAATGGACTGCGAGGGCACTGATGAGTGCCCTCTTAGTCCATTGACATTTCCTGCAATGCAATGCTTTGCAACCTCTTGAGGAAAAAAATTATAAATGCAAATTTTTTGCCTCCAAAAAGATTAACTTAGCCTCTAACCAATTCAGCCCCGGAAGGATTTGCCCCCTTAAAGACCAGGGCATTTTTTGTGATACGGCACTGCGTCGGTTTAACTGACAATTGCGTGGTCGTGTGACGCTGTACCCAAACGAAATTGACGTCCTTTTTTTCCCACTAATAGAGCTTTCTTTTGGTGGTATTTGATCACCTGTGCGGTTTTTATTTTTTGCGCTATAAACAAAGAGCGACAATTTGAAAAAAAAAAAATGTTTACTTTTTGCTATAATACATATCCAAATAAAATATATATATATAAAAAACAAATTTATTCATCAGTTTATGCCAATATATATTCTTCTACATATCTTTGGTAAAAAAAAAAAAAAAACGCAATAGGGGTATATTGATTGGATTGCGCAAAAGTTATTGTGTCTACAAACTATGTGATAGATTTAGGGACTTTTATTTATTTTTTTATTGTTTTTTACTGACCCCAAATTACACTTTTTGGGGACCAGTGAGATTATTACATTGATCAGTGCTATAAAAATAATAGGGGCGCTCAAGGGGTTAACTCTGCTCCCTAAGTGTGTTCTAACTGGGGGGGGGGGTGGGCTGGCAGGTACACTGTTCCCGATGATGGGGAACAGTAGATCTCTGTCATGTCCCCTTTCAGAACGGGGATCCACCTTGTTTACATAGGCAGATCCCTGTTCTGCCTCTGTAGGCGTTGAGTCCGCCCAACCCGCGCACCCGCAATAGTGCCTGCGTGAGCCGCCGTACAGCTACGGCTTATTCTCACAGGAGTGCCGACCTGCCGCCGTATAACGATGGCAGCTGGTCGGCAAATGGTTAAAAATAGAAAATAAGTCAGCAGAAAATAATAGTTAAGGGGACAGGGGGAAAATGGGTAAGTAGGGCTGATTATGCAGCTAAGAACAGAGATCATGTTACCACTTATAAAATAATATATATATAGTATACTGTATATATATATGTATATATATATATATATACCAAATGGTTTGCATTTCCATTTTAAATGGAATAGGTTGCTTTACAAGGTAAAGATTCACATATACTTTAATTTATACAATACTAAATGGGGGCATTAGAATACTACTTCATAATTCTCTGCACTGTCATTTATTTACTTAGGGATATTTTATATTACTTTTATCTAACAGTAAAGACTGGGAGCTTACACTCTTAAATCAACTGCTCAGAGCAGATGTACACTAGGGAGGTGTCCAAAGGACCTATTCAGTTCACGTCACAGAGGGAACAGGAGCAATTAGGTTCACCCAGCAGACTGGGCAAGATCAGCAATGCCTACAAATATATCTGTCTAGGGCATTGTGTCCATTTAAAAGATATAAAAGCATACACCACACAGTATGTTCATTAACCACTTCACCCCCGGAAGAATTTTGCACTTTAGGACCAGAGCACTTTTTGCGATTCTGCGCTGCGTCGCTTTAACTGACAATTGTGCGGTCGTGCGACGTTGTACCCAAACAAAATTTGCGTCCTTTTTTTCCCACAAATAGAGCTTTCTTTTGGTGGTATTTGATCGCCTCTGCGTCATTTCTTATCGCCGCTATAAACAAAAGAAGAGCAACCATTTTGCAAAAAAACCCAAATTTCTTACTTTTTGCTAAAATTCAAATCCAAAAAAAAAAATATAAAAAAACATTTTTTTTCACCGTTTTTGGCTGATTTATATAATTCCTCATATTTGTGATAAAAAAAATCGCAATTGGTGTTTATTGATTGGTTTGTGGCCGCGTTTACGGATGGTGAGAATTCATTTCTGGGGTTATTTATTTTTTTTTTTTTACTAGTAATGGCGGCGATCTGCGATTTTTAGCGGTAATGCGATATTGGGGGGGACATGTCGGAACATTTTGATACTTTTTTGGGACCAATGACATTTATTCAGCGATCAGGAATTTAAATGTCTACTGATTACTGTATAAATGTCATTGGCAGTGAAGGGCTTAACCTGCAGGGGGAGAGCTAGGGGTTAAGTGTGTTCCCTGGGTGTGTTCTTACTGTGGGGGGGGGTTGGGCTAACATGGGCATGAGAGATCTAACTGATCCCAGTGACAGGGATCAGTAGATCTCTCATGCCCCACTGACAGGGCGGGGAACCGCCGTGTTTACATTGGCGGTTCCCCGTTCTTTTCCCTGTAGCCGCTCATCGCAGCTCGCCGGCGGACATCGGGTCCACCCGAGCCGCGGGCACACTCCCCAGGAGTGCGGCGCGTGCACCCCCTGGTGGCCAAATGCGAATCGCCGCTTATTTACGGCGATTCACACAGGGCTCCCCGACTGCCGCCGTGAAAAGACGGTGCGCGGTCGGGAACCTGTTAACATGCATTATTTAATAATTTACAAAAATGAAAATCTACTAAATGCTAAAACTGGACCTCAAGCAGATATAAAAAAAACACTATATCACCAATTGATACAGTTATGTCTTCATTAAAGTGGATGTAAACCCGAAAAAAAAAAAAAATAATTCTGCCTGGTAGAGTATAGCATGTGATATCTGTGCCCAGTCTTGCCACAAAGAGTTAATCCAACTGTGAGTAATGAGCTTATCTTTTTTCAGGAAGAGAAAGTCCGACTAACAGGGAAATACACAGTCGATCCGTCCCTTGCTCTGTGTGTGACAAGCAATTTGCCTATCTCCTTCACACAGCAGAGAAAGTTTTACACCCCCCTCCCTCCATACTCAATGTCTCAGTACAGAGGTGGGTGGGGAGGCTTGTGACATCACGACTCCACCCACCAAACTCCAGCAAACACAGACACCTTCTGATTTCAGAGTTTTACAGAGCTACTAGTGCTTACAGGAAGGACATTTGAAAGGTAGGGATAGATGCAGGAGGCTTGCATGTGTATATACATTAATACTGTCATTAGTTTATACTGGGTGGGTGGTGGGTTTACATCCACTTTACTAATTCATGACTGAAGCTTTGATATCCAGAGAGAGCTGTGTCTAGACACTAGGACTTAGAATAGGAGCACAATCCTAGTTCTTTGTTGCTACGATAAATAATGTTCTTATGGCTAGCAGTATTAAGTGCTATTAAGGGCATGAAAAGATGTATTGCAGTCACAAACTGTTTTAATTGAATTTGGCTTTGTATAGCTATCTTGCAATCCACATGTAGCGCTGACCCCAAGCCGGTCTCACTGTTTGTCCCAGGTTCTATTCCCTATTGGGTTCACAGCAGCCAGGCACACAGTAGTTTCTCAGTCTCTTCTAGCAATAACCAGTCCGGAAGTTTCTTTTTTTAGGATTTATTTCTTGAATCACTCATATAGGGCATAGGATGATCCTTGGGATACTGCAGAACTAGTGCAACTTTGACAGAAGACACTCTCTAGTCTGGGGGTCAGCAACCTGTAAATTGCAGCCAGCTGATTGGTAGACCGGGGTCTGGGCTTGCTAACCCACCATCCCAGAGCATCAAACAGAGTGCAATGCAGAGGGATTACTTGGAAAGTTGGAGCTGTAGTAGGGAGCAAGAGCCTCATAAGCCTATGCCTCCTTTGTAGTGCTGGCTCCTGTCCCATGTGGAGTGATACCGACTGCACTCCACCTCTTATGCCAGCTAGCAGTCTTCAGAGATCTTCAGGCTAGGGTGTAGCAATACACTGGGCATAATAGTATAGGGCTGCTTTCACACTGATGTGCTGCAGTTTACCCACACCACCTGTGCAGTGCAGTGTACCTGCAGTTTTTCGGGTTAGCTGCGCTTAGCCATAGACTTCTATTATATCCTACAGGTTTGGTGTACTTTTAGAAAGTGCCGCACACCTGCAGGATATAATTGAAGTCTATGGTGATACACAGCAGTGACATTACCAAATCTCAATCCAATACTCATGAGACTAGCAGTCAGAAACAGAAGTGCCTTAGATATAACACTATAAATACACAGCTATAAGGCTCACGGCACAAGAGTGCCTAGGTTCAGGAAGTAATGTAGAAAGTGGGGAATCTGGCACTCCAAGAGTAAATGCCCTTAAACTGGAGATGGAAACATGTGCTATGATAGCAAATTGGCCATGAAATAGTCATAAAATAATCAAATTATGTCCAAGGGAACAGGGGTAGAAAAGAGAGGCAGCTGTCCTCGGAGTGTGTCCAGGGACTCTGTAAAACATGTAAGGTAACAGAGAGGGGGAGACACCACTCTGAGTGTAGTATTAAAGTAAAGGCATTTAATGCACAAGATTAAAAACACTTACAGGATGTAAATGAAAGTCATGACTTTCATTTACATCCTGTAAGTGCTTTTACTCTTGTGCATTAAATGCTTTTACTCTAATACTACACTCAGAGTGGTGCCTCCCCCTCCTTGCTTCCATATAGGTTCAGGAAGTACACAGCTATTTTTCAGGTGGAATTCCAGATACAGGTTACATATGTTAGGGCAGAGGCACAACTAGAACCTTCAGGGCCCAGGTGCAAGAAACCATGAAAAACCCCCCTGACCCCCAGTCAGGGCCCTCCCATCGAGGACCTTCCCACTGATCCCAGGCGCCCTTTACTCCCATTGCAGGACCCTTTAACATGTTCTGCAGCATTTTCCATCTTGGGGCCCCCCAAAGTGCAACCTTTGCAACCCTGGTAGTTCCGCCACTGCTGTCAGTAATTTTTTTTTATTCTTGTTATTTTTTTTTAATTTTAAAGAGGAACTGCAGTCTGGTCACATAATTTGTAATAAAAACATCTTTGCCATTCTGAAGCTTCCCTCCAACCACTTTGCATATTATTTTCTATATACTGTGATTCTGTACTTGCAGAATATGCTGCAGAAATCTCCCACCACTAAGTCTGGCTGCATCTATTTTAATTGTGGGCAGATGAAACTGTTCACATCCTGGATTTACACAGACACACAGAGGCACACCTCCAGCCCTGCAGCTTTCATTGGCCCTCTTATGACTCATCCCCCCTCCCTTCCTGGCAAACTCTCACGAGAGTGAGAGAGAGAGCTGTGCATGATGTCTAACGCTGAGGCTTTTTATCAGACAAGAAACAGGAAGTGGGTTGTATAAGATATTTACTGGCAGAAAAAGAAAATGTTTTACTATTCAAAGTTAAAACAACAAGGGCAGAGGATTCAATAGATGGAAATATGAAAAAAGTACTGAAGTTCCACTTTAATTTTATTTTTATCATTTTTTTTTAATATTTTTTTTTAGAAGCCCTGTTGAGGGTTTTGGTGAGATATTAGGGGTCTAAACAGACCTCTGATGTGTCTCATTTGAGACAGAGAAAGGAGATTAAGGACACAGCCTTCAATCTCCATCTTTGCAGCGTCAGCTGCACAGAATGAATGGACAGGAATAGCTCTGCACAGAGCTTCCTGTTCATTCACAAACTAAAGCATAGTAAACACTGTTTAATATGCTTCCGTTATGAATGGGCAGAGTCAGTGATCGGGACCGATAATGCACAGTGTCCATTCATAAAAGTAAGAGGATGGTAAATTACACATTTAGCTACCCCCTCTCCCCGCCCTCCATGCTGACACATTCCCTATAGGACAGAAGCCAGCGGGAGAAGGGAGGGGGGAAACCAGCAGTGCTGCAGGGGGACAAGGGGGGGGGGGCAGGAGAGCACACAGAGGCTCAGGAATAGTTGGACCTGGATAGGAGTGGCAGTGGGGGTGGCATATAGAGGAACCGATGCCTTCCATTTTTCTCCTGCAGCCGCTAAATGCCTGCGAAAGGAAGAGCAGGAGAAGCGAGCTTTCAGCAACTGTAGGAGGAAAATGGAGGACATTGGTTCCTTTATATTTTGCCCCTCCTATCCAGGTGTACAGGGGAGCCACACGGGCCCCCTAGAGCATGGGGCTGGGTCGCAATTGCGATCTCTGTATTTACACCCCTGGACACATATACTAGTCTAATCTTATATGTAAAGGTCAAATACAGGCGGTCCCCTAGTTACAAACATCTGACTTACAAACGACTCCTACTTACAAACAGAAGGAGACAACAGGAAGTGAGAGGAAATTTACCCCTAGGAAGGGAAATTCACTCCTGTAAGAGTTATTATGGGGAAAAGGTGTCTCCACTGATGCTTTATTACCAAGGCTTGTTTACACAACAACCCACATTTTTCAAAATCCAATTGTCAATGGGACAGAAAGTGAGGTGAAATCTTATGAACAGGGGCTCAGACAGCAAAATAAACATTACAGGGGTATTAACCCTGTCCTATGCTATCCAAAAAACTTAAAAATAGTTTTTGTTGGCTGGAGCTACACTTAAAAAATGTACCTGTACCGACTTACAAACAAATTCGACTTAAGAACAAACCTTCAGACCCTATCTTGTTTGAAACCCTGGGACCTCCTGTACTGAGTTTTATGGGGTATTAATACCCCCCAGGGTCAGTCATAGATGGGGGGGTCATAAATAATATATACATAATATATATTTCCTCTTGTCATGGGGGAGAGGCATAGAGATTGGTAACCCCACCCCCATGTCACTGAGCCCAACCCGCCTTTCTATTCCTGAGACATACGCTGGTCAGTGGTAGAGGGAAAGAGTGCCAATACAATAATACTAAGAAATTAATTCAGAGATAAAAGAAAACTCCTAACCTATAGGTCTCCGAATACCTGCGCCATACAGAAAAATATATATAATAATAATCTTTAATAAACCAATTATTAAAACTAAGCTGCTACTGTTTAAATCTATAGCATAATAAAATCATAGTCAATTAGTCCAATCAACATATGCAGCAGCGCTCACTAATATCAGTAATATAGGACACTGTTTCAATGTATCCCACAAACATATACAATTGATTTAAAATTGCATAGTCACAAGTCCAGGAAACAAATGAATGTTACACAAAAATGTGCAATAAGAGCGTGGAAAAAAATAAACATGAAAAAATAAAATAAGAGTCCACAGTCTATAGCAATATTATCATCAATCAGCTTCAAAGATAATCACATTCCACCTCGAGCATAAATTAATAGTGAAATCCTTCACCCATAGATGGACTCTTACCATCACTCCATGCCTGCCATTCTCATGCACAGGCCATCACGCTTTTAGTGTACTAAAGACACTTATCCATATTAGCAATCTTGTCCCTCTCACAGGTTGTGGAATGGGTCCATGTGGAAAGATAAATCAAAGAAATCGCAATATCGTGATAACGCTTAAAACACTTTATTGTAATAATAAAAACACGATAAAAAGAACTACCACTAGAGGTCGCCCCCCCCAGGTAGTCTCCTTACCAGCATGTAAACTTCAAACAGCTTTGTATATTGTGAGTCGGACGCCGACTATTCTTGGAGCCTCTGCAGACACCGCACCTATAGTCACAGCTTATTGCCCTGTCCAGCAGGGCATAGCAGGCAACCTCCAGGCACCACCATCCGATCCTCCTATAGCCACCGCACAGCCTCAGACGCGTTTCGTCGTATTGACTTCTACTTGTGAGTGCCGTACGGTGCGGTAGCAAAACATTAAGTAATCTCCACCCCCTCAGCTGGAATACCATACTTCCGGTGTCTCCAGTGGCAAGAATACACGGCATCCGCCTCTTACAGCGGTCATATACTGCATATTCATACATTTTAAAAACAAATAAACATGCTCATATAAAATATTAAACTTGTTATATAAAGAATATGTAATAAATCTCACAAGTATTCACAGAGAGCAAAACATTCTACATGAAACATTTTTATAGTTCATATAAGACCAGTTCTTTTCCATTAGAACGCAGGGGAAAATTAATATAAAACTCATATACATCAAATTACTATACTCACTTAGTTACGAATGAAGGAGCAATGGAACTTCGTTAATTATCATTAAATATCATTAAACGTTACTACTCAAGGAAAGTGACTGAAAGATTATAAGTCATTATATTCCCAGGCATATAAAAAAATATAAGAAATACAATACACATCCCCCTAAACAACTTTCATGGCTGTGTGGGGACTAATTTACCTACCCACACCCAGTGAAACCACCTATTATTGGGGCTGGGCATATTCACTCTTATCCCTCCAAAATCCCTTATATCTAAAGAACTCACTATTTGTCATCTTGAAATAATAATTTTAGAAAGGGGATCTCAAGTGTCACTGATAAACGCATTTAGATCCAACTCAATGTTCAGTCCTCTCGGGGTTAAACAATTCATGAGGAATATCCATTGAGTTTTGCGTGACAAATCTCTAACCCGATTCGAACCTCTCCATGCGGGGTACACACAATCGATGCCACAAAATTGTAATAGAGTGGGGTCTCTCTGATGTTTTTCCCTAAAATGCATGGAGACGCTATGGTATTTAAACCCTTTTTTTATGTTAGTTAACCACCTCCCACCCGCGCCATAGCCGAATGACGGCTACAGCGCGGCTCTAAAATGCTGGGAGGACGTCAATAGACGTCCTCCTATTTGGCTTGGGCTGGGCGCGCTCCTGCGGCCGCGAGCGGCGCGCGCACGTGCCGCCGCACACTGCGGGAGCGTGCCTGTGGGTCGGGCAGACCCGATGTCCGCCGGAGACCCGCGATCTCCTTTCAGAGAGGAGGAACGGGGAACCGCCGAAGTAAACACGGCGGTTCCCCGTTCTGTGAATGGGACATGACAGATCTACTGATCCCTGTCACTGGGATCAGTCAGATTTGTCATGTCCCGACCAGCCCTGCCCCCCCACAGTTAGAACACACCCAGGGAACATTGTTAACCCCTTCACTGCCCCCTGCTGGTTAACCCCTTCCCTGCCAATGACATTTACACCCCCCCGTCCCGACCAGCCCTGTACTGTTTAGACTGACTAGGGTCACTGTCCCTAGTCATCTAGACAGTACAGGGTAAGTGTCTTGCCCCTTGGCGGCACAAATGAAGCCGCCAAGGGGCAAGGAGGAGAGACTTTCCTCTAGCGCCCAGAGGCCGCCTGTAGCCCAGACGGGCTGGGTGTCCGTGCGAGGGCGTCACACGCCGCCGTGCACGCGCGCGGCGAGCGCCGGCGTCCTCGCGCGGGTCGGGTTCGGTTTATCCTCCTGCAGATAACTGCAGGAGGGTCGTA
>BLSH010479685.1:28473-42630 GCA_018402905.1 Glandirana rugosa | reverse complement strand
GGGGGCTAATGATCCAGAAAATGTCTCTGACCCTGACTGTGAGATTGAACAGAATGTAGTACCTGTCTTAGAGGTCCAGAGAGAGGACTTCTGTAGAGAGCAACTACAGGATGTCACCCTCCTTATAGCCAGAGAAAACATGAAGGGGATGGATGGGGAACCTGTGGACCCTAATTGGGGGGTGTCTTTTCCCTACATGGCTCTTAAAAATAATTTGTTGTATTAGGTGGTGAAACAAGGGGAGGATGAGGATGAACAGCTAGTGGTCCCCAAATCTTTTTACAGGATGGTGCTAGATCTAGCCCATGGACATGTAATGGGGGGACATCTGGGTATGGAAAAGACCAGGGAGAGAATAACCCAGAGATTCTTCTGGCCCGGGTTGCATGCAGATGTCAGGGAGTATTGTGAATCCTGCATCCTCACCCAGTTTTCATACTCCACTTGTTCCACTGCCCATAATTGAAGTGCCTTTCGAAAAAACTGGCATGGATCCCGTGGGACCTGTAGTAAAGTCTGCCCGGGGACACCAGCACATCTTGGTAATACTAGATTACGCGACCCGCTATCTGGAAGCCATACCCTTGCGGAACACCTCCGGCAGGGAGTTGGTCCAGGTGTTTAGTCGGGTGGGGATCCCTAAAGAGGTTGTAACAGATCAGGGCACCCCGTTTATGTCCCGTGTAATCAAGGAATTGTTCAGGTTGTATAAAATCTCCCATCTCTGTACCTCGGTCTTCCACCCCCAAATGGGTGGATTTGTGGAGAGGTTTAATAAAATGCTCAAAAGCATGTTGAAAAAGGTAGTGCAAAAAGATGGGAGAGATTGGGATATGTTGCTGCCGTACCTCATGTTTGCCATACGAGAGGTTCCGCAAGCATCGATGGGGTATTCCCCCTTTGAACTCTTGTATGGTAGACATCCCAGGGGGCTACTAGATGTCACAAAATAGACATGGGAAGGAGAGGCCATCCCATATAGGAGCATCATCGAGCATACTTCCTTGATGCAGGATCGAATCGCAGCAGTCCTGCCCCTGGTGCGAGAACATATGGAGCAAGCCCAGGAAGCCCAGAGAAGGGTTTATAATCGTGGTGAAAAAAACCCGGACTTTCAACACTGGAGACAGAGTGCTGGTGCTAGTCCCAACGTGCCAAATACCTTATCCGAAGCCAAGTGCAGAAAGAGGCTCCCCTTGCAGCTAGGTGCACTATACCCCTGAAGGTGGTACAGGAGGTATGACGCCCAAAGAAGCACGGGTTTCCGACTACATTCCGATTGCCTGCTGAGAAGTTGGTAGTGCTGAGTGAGGCAGTGAGAAGGACACCGGAACTTCTGCTGAGCTGCGGGAGCAGTAGAGCTGAGATGCAGACAGTAAAGGCCAGGCAGGGCCACCCACGGTGCGGACGTTCTGTAGGAAGAGAATGTTAGTAAGGCAACCAACAGTAGTACTAGGAACCCGCGAGTGGAAACTCAGTCCTTAAAGATCAGCTGGTTACTCAGTGGCAGAGGTGCAGAATGGCAAAATCCGTGAAACAGGCCGAGGGTCAAACACCAGGTAATCAAGCAGGAGAAAGGTCAAGCAAGCTGAGGTCAACACCGTGGATCAGGCAGAGGCAGAGTCCTTTAAGCAAGCTGGGGTCAACCACTGAAGATCAGGCAGGAGAATAGTCAAGGTACAAGTCAGGGGTTTTCCGGGAGAGAAGTCAGGGGAACAGGAATTAGCCAAGCCACAACGGGTATTCAGAGAATAGTCAAAGTACAAGCCGGGGGTTTTCCAGGAGAGAAGTCAGCAGAACAGGAATTAGCCAAGTCACAATGGGTATTCAGGTACAGACACAAGGTTCAGCAATGCAGGGTAAGCTGAAGACAATCAAGAAACTGTCAGGCAGCCATGACACTTTTATAGGCAGCAAAAGGTATTCATTGGGCAAGTCATGCGTTGCCCTGTGCACCAATTTGCGGTGTGCACCGACTGCGCATGCATTTATGCATGCGCAGCGGAAAGCGCCTCTGGTGCCCATTTCTGTTCCTGGCAAGATCTTCAGCCATTTCTCTGACACCACGGTTGAAAGTACATTCCCAGCAAAGTGGCAGGGTCCCTTTGAGATTAGGGAAAGAGTAGGGGAAGTGAACTACAAAGTTTATCAGCCAGAGAAAACGAAACCTGAGCAAATTTACCATGTGAATCTCTTAAATCCATGGAAATACAGAGAGACTTTATTGCAGTACCCACTCCTCAAGAAGACAGACTATCCAAGACTCCGAATGTCCCCATAATGGAGTCCTTGTCACTGACGCAACAAAATGACGTTAAGGAATTTATCAGTAAAAATAGAGATTTTTTTCTCTCCCCTACCCGGACTGACCACTGTACAACCACATGGCATAGTTACAGAATCAGGGATCCGTGTAAATGTAAAACCCTACCGATACCTGAGGCTAGATGGGAGACGGCGGTGAAGGAAATAAAAACCTGGAGTTGGAGTTAGACATGATAGAGGAGTCCCACAGCACCTGGTTGAGCCCTATAGTGCTGCTTCCAAAGCCTGATGGCACTATCAGGTTCTGTAACGATTTACGGAAGCTGAATAATGTGTCTAAGTTTTACGCATACCCGATGCTGCGGGTTGACGAACTTGTGTACAAGTTGGGAGGTGCCCGGTACATAACAACCCTAGACCTATATAAGCGCTACTGGCAGATCCTCTTAACGGAGCCAGCAAAGTAAAAAACAGCCTTTTATATCCCTGAGGGGTCCTTCCAGTATAAGCGAATGCAGTTTGGTCTGCACGGGGCCCCTGCATCCTTCCAGAGAATGATGGACAAAACCTTGAGGCTGCATCGCCCCTATGCAGCCGCCTATTTGGATGATGTGGTCATCCACAGTCCAGATTGGGAATCGCATCTGTACCGAGTACAAGCAGTCGTAGATTCTCTGAGGGTAGCAGGTTTAACAGCCAAATCAAAAAAGTGTGCCATAGGCCTGGAGGAGGCCAAATACCTTGGGTATGTTATTGGTCGGGGACTGATCAAGCCCCAGACCAACAAGATCGAGGCAATTCAAAAGTGGCCCCAACCGGTGAATAAAAAACAGGTTTGTGCCTTCCTGGGGATTACAGGGTATTACAGACGGTTCATCCCAACTTTGCCACCATTGCCATCCCTCTGACTGATCTGACAAAGGGTAGAGGGTCGGGCATGGTTAAGTGGAATCCCGAAGCTGAGAAGGCATTCCAGAAGTTGAATCAAGCCCTTTGTGTACAACCTGTGCTCATGATCCTGGACTTCACAAAGGAGTTTGTTGTGCAAACTGATGCTTCTGAGTTGGGACTAGGTGCTGTTCTGTCCCAGATCAGAGACGGTGAGGAGCACCCGGTTATCTACTTAAGCATAACGCTTAATAGGCATGAAAGGAACTATGCCATTGTGGATAAGGAGTGCCTGGCTATCAAGTGGGCCTTAGAGGCACTGAAGTACTACCTCTTAGGAAGGTCATTTAGGCTAGTCACCGACCATGCCCCCCCCCTTTGGTGGATGTGTGACAACAGGGAGAAAAATAGTGGAACACCGGTCGGGAACACTCCAGAACAATGAGGATGCCCTCTCCCGGGTCCACTGTATGGTTGGGACAGTTGCTCAGCCGCAGGGGCTGCGTATGCGTTGATGTGGACTGAAATAAATGGAGTCCTGCCTGGATTTTACCAGCCACCATGTCAGGGCTGGTTCCTTTCTGGAGTTTGTGGTCCACTGGAGCCACCAGCAGGTGGCTTAAATAATCAGGAAGAGATCTCGCTAGAGCTCTGACCTGGAACTCAGAGAGGGATCTGAGGAAGCTCTCTGTTTGGACTTTTAAAGACAAGGTTTGCATTGTGCCTTATGTTTTGTAGGTGTCGGGGGTCAGCCCAACACCGTATAGCGAGGAAACTATACTGTTTAGTTTAGTGCCAGACGGCAAGGATTTATTGTCTGTTTTGTTTGTTTTTTAATCTGCAAATCTTTTACCAATAAACCTGGCAAGCAGCCAGATTTTAAAGAAAGTTGCCTGCACACTGACTATTTTCCTCAGGAAAGTTGATCCCCACAAGTTAATCTCATACAAATGTATTCACCAATGTTCAAGGAGTTATTCTTTTTTTGTGAATGTTGGGTGAAAACATTGATAAGAGTCATGTTGTATATTTGTTGGTAGCCCAAGAGAATTCAGAGAAGCTATAGTTTGAATTAATTATGTAGTGTCAAAGCCCTGCTATCATTCTTGCATTAATAGAAAGTTCCTTAAGTGCCCATTCACATAGGGGCGACTTGCGATCCGACTTGAGTTGCCTCAAGTCGCCCCAAGTCGCTTGACATCTGAAATCCCATTGAAATGAATGGGAGCCGTCTTAATATACGCGACTGAAGTCGCTCCGACTTCAAGGCGACTTCTGAAAAGGTTCCTGTACTACTTCTAGGCGACTTCTATCCGACTTGTGCCCATAGGATTCAATAGAAGTTGCCTCCAAGTCGGATCCCCCATCTACATGGAAGCGACTAAAAGAAAAGAATTTATCCAGGGCAACCACCTCCCTCCCCGCTCTGATTGGCCACAGGCAAAGTCGCCTGGCATAGTCAAGCTTGAAGTTGCCTCCAAGTAGCCTGCAAGTAGCCTCCAAGTAGCCTGCAAGTAGCCTGCAAGTTGCCTGCAAGTTGCCTAGCAAAGTCGTGCCTGAAGTCGGATCGCCCCTGTGTGAATGCAGCCTGAGGAGGAGCTTCAACAGCCTATACTTAAAAGGTAAATAAATCCTTATTTTTCACTGGAGTTATCTACGGATGGATTTAGCCAATAGTAACACAAAGTGTATAATTGTATATGTACAATGTTTAGGAATACTCCTAATACTTCTTATTTATGATATTTTCATCTCTTCAAACTCTATACCAGTTTAATTAAACAGCTTGGGTGTTCATTAAAAAAGAAAATCACGAATGCATTTATATTTGGCTGGCTTTCTATGAAACCTGTGAATAAAGTCATATAATGTTAAACAAAAATGCACATGTCTCCAGCTATGACACCAACATTAGGAAAGGTCACCTAATGCAAATAGCTAATTACAAAGACACAGGGGAATAGGGATTATTGCAACTTTAATGTATGATTTGTAATGATTAGCCTTCATCTGTTGTCTACTTACTTGCCTTTTAATGGACTTTTAATGCAAGACAATGCATCGATTGACAGGCCATTAGAATAATGCCCATGCTATGCAAATTACATTTCAATTTAACAAAATTTAATGTAATACGTAAAGGCATTTTCATTATTTTCAAATATAAATTACAAATATATAATTCAATTCAGATCAATTTCTTAATAAAAAGATTACGCCTTTGCTTTCACAGGTTTGCTGTAAAGCCCAACTCCTTAATAAGGACCCATGCTTCTACCCTATGCATTAAAACATTTATGGCACTTTTTTTCCCCAAAGGTCATGTGATATCAGGGGGTTCGTCTATTTCTCTTCTTGCTGCATTGGTAGGAATTACTTTCTGCTGAAGAAAAGAGGTATTACCTGCAGAGCTCACCTTTGTGCACCAGCAGGCATGGCAACAAACCTCAGGGGTGTGTCCATGATGGCCTGGGCTCATTGGAAGTCAGCTGAATGACTCTGGGTGTCACTCACTCTAGAAGGGACAGGCAACCAGTGGTGGTAAAAAATTCAGAGGGATTTTTTTTATTATAAGTAGAGTTCTGCTTTATATTAGCTATGTCATTGTTTTATCTTATCTGGTTTTGTTCTAATACTTTTCCAAATCTTGCTTATATTTTCTATATCTACTCAAAAGTTAATATTCTCCTCTACTACTTGTTTATTTTAAATTTAACATGAATCCATTTGGTCTGTTTTACAAAAAAACAGCTTTAACAAGTTTTCAGGCACAGATTTGTAATAAATGTTAGACTTTTTTTACCTCATGGCTTTTCCAATGGATGAAAAGAGGTTGATTTACTAAAAGTGAGCAGGCTGTTCACTCTGCAAGGAAAGTTGAACTATGCATAGGAATTTTCCCCAGAGCTTTGCGAATGTAGTGAATATTCACTTTGCAAAGAATACCAGATCATGTGCAAAGACAATTAAAAATTGCATTTTTGCTTGTACATGATTGGATGATGGAAGTCAGCAAAGCTTCACTCAGCACTCCTCTTGCAGGTGGACATGTGCCTTTAGTAAATTAACTTCATAATGTTTGAATAATATCTGACTTGCTATCAAAACCCGGGAACTGCAGTATCACTATGGACAGTACCATGGACAGCAACAGCATTTTATAGCTGAAGAATACACTCCTCGTAAGAGCTCATGTACACACAGACTAGGTTGAACTCTGGCTGCAGGAAAATGCAAACCGTGCCAAAATCGTTGAGGAAGGTTGAGGAAGTTGAACCTATCCTAACCACAGGTTCTAATCTCTTGTAAAAGCCTATGTGTGCATGGACACTATGGGGGTCATTTACTATAGTGTGAATATGCGGTCGCGCAGTAATTAGCGCTCAAAATGGCAAATGCCACTAATTAGCTCCCAAACGGAATTCAAAAGAGCGCTGTCGAACAAATACTCCCAAAATCAAATTCACTATAGCTCCCAGACAAAAATTTAGCGCCCAAACCCTTATTCTTGTTAGGACCTGGAGAATTGCACATGGAAATAATGTTTAGAGCTTGATATACCTAAATGGTACTCAAATATGTGGTATATTGTTTAACCACTTCAGTACAGACACTTACCCCCCTTCCCGCCCCAGACCAATTTTCAGCTTTCAGCGCTGTCACATTTTGAATGAAAATTGCGCGGTCATGCTATACTGTACCCAAACAAAATTTTTATAATTTTGTTCCCACAAAGACAGCTTTCTTTTGGTGGTATTTGATCACCCCTGGGGTTTTTATTTCTTGCACTACAAATAAAAAAAGACTGAAAATTTTTTCTTTGTTTCTGTCACAAAACTTAGTAAATAAATACATTTTCTCCAACACTGATGGGCACTGATGAGGCTACACTGATGGGCACTGATGAGGCAGTACTGATTGGCACTGATGAGATGGCACTGATGATGAGGCACATATATGCAGCACTGATAGGTGGCACTGATGAGCAGCACTGATGGGCACTGATAGGTGGCACTGATAGGTGGCACTGGTGGGCACTGCTTGGCGGCAATGATAGCTGGCATTTTTTTGGAAGGCATCCTTGGTGGTCCTGGGTGGCATCCAAGATGGGCACCGAGTCCCTTACTTGGTGGTCCCTGGGTGGGCTCCCTGGTGGTCAGGGTGGGCTTCCCTGGTGGTCCTGGGTGGCAAATCTAGGGGGGCTGCACTGCAGCCCCCCCCCTGTCAGGAGAGCCGCACTGCAGACGCAAGTAGAGGAAAAGCTGTTACAAGGCTCTTCTTGTTCACACTGTGACAAGCCGTGATTGGTCATGGCTGATCAGGTGGTAAAGAGCTTCCCATGGAAACTCTTTACTGAGATCGGTAATGCGGTGTGTCAGACTGACACACCGCACCACCGATGCCCGTGATGCGCGCAATTGCGGATTATCTTGAAAGACGTCATATGATGTCCCATCAGGATAACTGAATTGGGAAGTGGTTAAAGATAATCTGCTTTTAAAGTGTGTGAGAAAAGTGATTTCTACACTGAAATATCTTTAAAAGTCGAGTGAGAAGAGGTAAATTCCCTGTCTCTTTACAACTAGGTGCCAGCACAACAGAGCATGCTCCAACTTGCAAACTACTCTCATTTTAACCACTTCAGCCCCAGAAGGATTTCCCAATTTAGGACCAGAGCACTTTTTGCGATTCGGCACTGCGTCGCTTTAACTGACGTCCTTTTTTTCCCACAAATAGAGCTTTCTTTTGGTGGCATTTGATCACCTCTGTGTCATTTCTGATCACCGCTATAAACAAAACAAAAACGCAATTATGCAAAAAAAACAATATTTCTTACTTTTTGCTATAATACATATCCAAAAAATATATACATTTTTTTTTTATCGGTTTTGGCCGATTTATATTCTTCCTCATATTGTTGGTAAAAAGAATAACAACCAGCATATATTGATGGGTTTGCGCAACAGTTGCCGGGTTTACGAATGATGAGAATTAATTTATGCGGTTTTATATTTATTTATTTATTTATTTTTTTACTAATAATGGTGGCGATCTGTGATTTTTATTGGGACTGTGTTATTGTGGCGGACATGTAGGACCATTTTGACACTTTTTTAGGACCATTGGCATTTATACAGCGATCAGGGCTATGAAAATGCACTGATTACTGTATAAATGTCGCTGGCAGGGAAGGGGTTAACTTGCAGGGGGAGCTTTAGGGGGTGTGTTCCCTGTGTGTGTTCTGACTGTATGGGGGCTGGGCTGGCTGGGGGAGGGGAGTGATCACAGCTCCCATACACAGGGAGTCTGCAATCACATTCCTTACCCCTGTCAGAAGGGAGATCCATGTGTTTACATACATGGACCCCAATTCTGTCACTGTGGGGGAGCGAACGCGAGTAGCCGGCAGACATCCTCCGGAACACAGTGAGTGTGCGAGCACACCTCCGGCAATGTGCATGCGCTCACGATCCGTGATCTCGCGGTCGCTGTCAGGTGACAGCGTTTCACGATATCGAGCCAAGTTGCTGCCGTCAATCCATGGTGAGTGGTTGGCAACTGGTTAACTCCCTTACAGTAAATACCAAAAATAACTCTGGGTTAAAAAGCATTTTTGGGAGTGAAAATGTGAGTTATGCAGCCCAATGCAAGTTTCAGCCATTGATTCTAATGGTACAATTGTAACTTCCCCAAATAAATCCTTTTCATGTTGAGATGAAATGTATCTTTCTCTCAAAGAAATTGTCTTTGCAACAATGTTGCTTCTTTATCATTTATTTTGTTTTTAAGAATCCTAGAATTTGTAATGTTTTCATGTTTTGGTAAAATATTTTTTCTCTGTCACTTTCACTTGTTGCTATCCATCTCAAAATCTTTATCCAAACTCACACAGGTGTCTTTACAAACCACAAACAATACCATTGCTGATGCAAATTTAAAATGAGTAACAATTTTGTGTGTTTTTATTGTTTCCAAATGATCTTAATTTGAGCCTAAAAAAATTGATATGTGTACCAACATCAGTAAAAAAATGTCACTCCCAAAAATCAGAGGGTAACATCACTATTCTACACTCACACACCAAGAACCACCAAATATCACAGAGTAAACCAGGAAGAATAACTCCTGACTAATGTAATTCCACCCCCTATATGCCCAAAGAAATGCAGTATATGTGTATTTATGTGTAGGGGGTTCCACATGTGGCAGCTCAGTGGCTCACAGGCTAGCACTTCTGTCTTGCAGCACTGATGTTCTGGTTTCAAATCCCAAACATGCCACTTCATTTAGATAAGTTGTCTGATCTCCCTATGTTTTTAAACATAACTCCTGACTCAGGGCCTTCCCTAAATGATGTATAAATGTAGTATTTATGTGTAGGAGGGTTCCACCACCATTGCAAATTGTGTCATATGTTTTCTATGGGCAAAGACTCTAATCAGCCTTAACATTTCCCCACCAGCACTAACTGCAGCCTCTTACAAAGCCAGTACCCTTCAAAATGACATCTGTTTATCTCTCAGCATGCTGATAGTAATCAGCCATAACCAGCCTTCAACACAGATGGCATATGCCAGAAACAAGTTGTTCACTGGCTTTCTGGCCTTTCACAGTACATCTGCATTGATTAACTTCTTGCACCCCTGGGACTGTTTTACACCCCAGAGATGCAACCTAAAAACATGTGGCAGCACAGTGGCTCAGAAGCTAGCACTTCTGTTTGTATGTGGTGTTAAAGTTTATTTTTCATCAGTGCTAACATTTTTGATGGGTTTCACATAATGGAACCCCAAGAAATCACATTATAAAGGATGCAAGTGTGCACCAAATCTAGAACTGGGGTGTTTTGGCCCAGATATGGATGTATAAGTCTGGTGTGATGCTGCCCACATATTTTAATGTTGTATGCTTTTGATGAATGACGAATGCGCTTTGTCCCCAATTTGCGTGAAGCACCCCTCACAAAGTTGTGTTCTCCTGTTTTGGACCCTCCACATGCCCAAAAATGTACAAGTTTGATTTGGAAATTGTTGGGATCACTGATCATGGCCAGAGCCTACGACATTTGTTATTTGTAGGTTCTCCCTGCACAGATATATCTGCGGAGGCATTTTTTCATTTGTAAAGTGTGTGTTTTTCTAATGAACAGGTGTGAGCACTTGAGGCCAACTCATGAGACAGAATCAATTACACTGGTGGGTCTGTCCTTTACTGAGTGGAAGTATGCTAGCAAGCTTAGCTAGGTTATTTAAAGGCCAGCATTTGTGGCCGATGTTTGGCCTAAGAACAGGCCTGAATTTTTCTTTGCAGTGCGTATATTGGGTTACAAATAGATATTTGTTTTGTGAGTTTTGTGGGGGTGTTTGGGGGTGTACATAATTCCTGACCCACGCCTCACTAGGGCTGTTTGATGATTGCTTCTAAATCTCACATGTTAGACTTACAACTGCTAAGTAATGGTTGAGATGAAAAGGAAGGTTCTGGCTAATTCATTCCTGCATGTAATTTGTGCACTGCCTTTTTGGCTTTTGTATTCATTTTGTCTGTCTTTGCTTTTGATAATTCTTTTTAGGGGTTTGAGGCGAGTGCGAGTGCCCCCCCCTCCTGAACCATACCAGGCCACATGCCCTCAACATGGGGAGGGTGCTTTGGGGTCCTCTTCCTGATAACCCTGGCCAGTGGTTGTCGTTGTCTGTGGACGGGGGGCTTATCAGAATCTGGAAGCCCCCTTTAACAGGAGGGCCCCCATATACTACCCTCCCATGTGAATGGGTATCGGGTACATCAAACCCCTACCCATTCCCCAAAATAGCAGTATAATGTAAAAAAAAGAACCGGTTTTTGACAAGTCCTTTAGTGTAAAATAGCTCTGAGCCGTCTTCTCCCTGAACCCTCTCTCCTGCCGCCATATTCTCCTGGCGCTGTCTCTAACCCCCATCTTCTGTCGCTGTCTTCTCCTGTTGCCGTTACTCCCGCCACCATCATCTCCTGCCGATGTCTTCTCCTGCTTCACTGCTGGGTTCTTCCTCGCCGCCAGTTACCCGTTAATATAAAAAAAAGGGGCGGCCTCTCTGGGTGGCGTCATCGGATAGCCACGCCATATGGCTATGTAAGAGACGCCAGACAGCGAGTGACAACACGACGGAGGAAGACGGCGGTGAGGAAGAACACAGCAGCGGGAGAAGAAGGCAGCAGGAGATGATGTCGGTGGGAGTGGCGGCGACAGGAGAAGATGGCGACAGAAGATGGCAGCGAGAGAAACAGCACCAGGAGAAGATGGTGGCGGGAGAGATGACTGGGGGAGAAGACAGCTCAGAGCTATTTTATAATAAAGGAATTGTCAAAAACAGGACCTTGTATTTTTTTACACTACACTGCTATTTTTGGTGAATGGCTAGGGGTACGATGTACCCGATACCCATTCACATGGGGGGGGCAGTATCTGGGGGCCCCTCGTTAAAGGGGGCTTCCAGATTCTGATAAGCCCCCCACCTGCAGATCCCGATAACCATCAGCCAGGGTTGTCGGGAAGAGGCCCTTGTCTCCATCAACATGGGGACAAGGTGCTTTGGGGTGGGGGGCGCAGAGCCTCCCTGCCCCAAAGCACCCACCCCCCATGTTGAGGACATGCAGCCTGGTATGGTTCAGGAGGATGGGGGCGCTCGCTCGTCCCCTCCCTTTCCTGACCTGGGGGTTTTTTTGCGATTTTTTTTTTTTTGTCCGGCAATTTTTTGTTTTTTTTACATTCAGCTGTCAGTGGGGAACCCTGCTGACAGCTGATAACTCATCAGTTGTTGAGGACATGGTGGCCGGCTTCCTGGCCCCTTGCTTAGCAACCAGCTATATACTGTGAAAATAAATACCACAAAGCTTACATCTTAATCAGCAGCATATGCTGACAATAGGTGAATGCCTAATAGCCAATGCTACATGAGCATGGTTGTTACCATAAAAATAAAGTGGCGTTCCACCCACATTTTGAACTCCTCACCATCCAGCAGTAATTAGTGCAATGTAAATGAATTGGCATTTTTTTTTCTGTGTCAAGCAGAGCAGAGGACTCTGTAGTTTCACTTCCTCCTCCAGGTGGCGGCTCGTGAATTCCAGCTCTGCAATGTCTCCTGGGAGATGTGTGTCATCAATCCCAGGAGGCATTAGGCAAAAATGGGCGCCATTTTTAAAAAGGGCAACCTGGCTTTTGTTGCCATGGTTACCCAAGCTTCCCATGCAAATTGATCAGCGGTGGAGAACAAGAAGGGAAGCATTACAGATTCCAATTGCAGGCATAAAAACATCATTACAGTAAGCAATTATGACAGGGGCAGTATGATGGGGCAAATATGACAGGGGGAATTATGATGGGGCAAATATGACAGGGGCAATTATGACAGGGGCAAATACGACAGGGGCAATTATAATGGGGTAATTATGATGGGGCAATTATGATGGGGCAATTATGACACGGGCAATATGATGGGGCAAATATGACAGGGGCAATTATGATGGGGCAAATATGATGGGGCAAATATTATGGGGTAAATATGATGAGGCAAATATGACAGGGCAATTATCATGGGGCAAGTATGACAGGGGCAAATATGACAGGGGCAGTATGATGGGGTAAATATGACAGGGGCAATTATGACAGGGCAAATATTATGGGGAAAATATAATGGGCCAGTTATGATGGGGCAAATATGATGGGGGCAAATATGATATCGGCTGGAACTCCGCTTTAATGCCTCAATTGCAAAACATTATTGTATAGAATGAAAATAATATAACATTAGTAATTGTATTTTCTGTGTATGATTGTGCTCAGCTCCTTAGTGCTGTGGTATCCCCTGCTACCTTCAAAGGTTCAAACCATGGGTTTGAATCCCACCGATGGTATCACCTGAAAACTTGCATTGTACTCAGCAGCATAATTAGCCAATGCACATCAGTTTAGTTTATTCCATAATTTTAAATCTTCAAATGAATGCAATGGTATGTAAGTATGACAATAGCCAGTTTTTGACAAGTCCTTTATTAAAAATGTCGTCTTCTTCCCACTTCTTCCTCCAGTCTTCTCCTTCCCCGCATCTTCCTCCGGCTTTTCCTTAACCCACTTCTTCTTTTGGTCTTCTCCTTACTCCTTCGGTCTTTCGGTCTTCCTCCGGCTTCTTCTTCCCTGCTTCTTCTTCTTCTTTTCCTAATTCTTCTTCTGCATCCGCTCCTGCCACCAACCCGCTGAACATAAGAAAAATGTCCATCCTCTGATGCTGCGGCCGTCCATTCTGTCTGCTTAAATGGTGCACATTTCATATATAACTAGGGGGCGTGGTCACCGGATGATGTCATCTGGTGACCCCGTCCCCTGTGACATCACTGACCCATCCAGCCCAGCTGGTGAATGTATCATAGGACCCGACTCTGGCCACCTCCAAAGCGGTGGTTGCGTCCCCATCTGGGCTGCAGACCCACCTGTGAGCAAAGACCAACTGTCCGGCCAAGAAGTACCTATAGAAGTCTGGGACCACCAGCCCCCCTCGATTCCATGGGAGTTGCAGCACCCGGAGTTTAATCCTCGGGCGACGGCCCTGCCACAGGAAGGATGTCATCTGCTGGTCTATGCTCTTAAATATATGTCTCGGGATCCAGACTGGTGAATTCCGAAAGATATATAGGAACAGAGGTAAGAATTTCATCTTGAGTAAGTTCACCCTGCATATGGGGGATAGGGGTAGTTCCCTCCAGTCCTGCAGTCTGTTCCTAAGGGTAGTCAGTAGTGTTGAGCGAACCCGGACTGTAACGTTCGGGTCCGTACCGAACTTTTGGGTGTCCGTGGCACGGACCCGGACCCGGACATTTCAAAAATCGTTCGGGTTCGACTGATGGGAATCCTTGTCTGACGTCCTGACCTCCCTTGATGGGGATAGGGGGTATACGTCCCACTTGAATGAGTTCTACTTTAAGAATGGAGACAAGGATATATAGAAAGCCTTAAGTGGTCAGACCTAG
>BLSH010479685.1:0-21559 GCA_018402905.1 Glandirana rugosa | reverse complement strand
GACCCCTGGTAGAGCAGACAGAGTGTCCAAGAGTGTGGGATGGCACAAGGGTTGGATGGTCACTGGTGGTGTTAAGATCCTCCAGGTGGTCGTGCAGATCAGAAGGTCATACAGGCTGGGTTGGCAACTGGCTGGCTGTGCGGTGCAAGGGGTCAGGCAAGAGAATGGTCAAGTCCAAGCAAAGTTCGTTAGCGGGCTGGCAGCAGAAGTACAGAGGGATCAGACAATCGGGTGGTTGTGGATAGCCGGGGTCGGTGCAGGCAGATAATCAGCAGGTCAAGTCAAGCCGGGTCGAACAGGAAACAGGTAGTAACACAGGAACTGTAAATAGGAACAGAGCTGGGGCTCACAGGTACTCAGACGCTATAGAACAGACAGCATTTGCTGCAAGGCACAGGGGGTTCAAATAGAACGTGGCTTTGCTTAGTTCTTGCGTTTTAGCAAACGTCTCCTGCCACAGCTTCCAGTTGGTACTGAAGAATGGGTGGACTCCTGTACCGCTGGTACCGCGGTCTCGCCTGCCAAACTGGGAAGCACGGTGGGGTGGAAGCCGTAGTTGGACCAGAAGGGTGATTGTTTTGTTGCGGAGTGAATAGAGTTATTGTAAGTGAGTTCCTCCAGGGGTAATAGCGTGCACCAGTCATTCTGGGAGTAGGAAGAGAAGCAGCGGAGATACTGCTCCAGAGTTTGGTTTGTTTGTTTGGTTTGGCCGTTGGTCTGCGGATGGTAAGCCGTTGAGAAAGAGAGGTCAATTTCCAGGGCCGAACAGAGAGCTCTCCAGAATCGTGAGGTAAATCGAACTCCCCGGTCAGATACTATATTGTCTGGGATGCCATGTAGCCAGACAATTTCTTTGATAAACATGTCCGAGGTCTCTTTTGCAGTAGGGGTGCCCTTCATTGGGAGGACATGCGCCATCTTGGTCAGCCGATCCACAACTACAAAGATCGTGGTATGCCCGTTGGCTGGGGGCAGTTCCACAATAAAGTCCATCGAGATCTTGGACCATGACCATTCAGGGATAGGAAGAGATTTTAGCAGTCCCCAGGCCTTGGTTTTGTCTGTCTTGTTCCTGGCGCAGATAGAACAGGAACGAACATAGGCCTGACAATCCTCATTAAGTAAGGGCCACCAGAAAGAGCGAAGCACAAGTTCAGCGGTCTTTTGTGTGCCGAAGTGTCAGGCTAATTTATGGTCATGTCAGAGCTTCAGAATGGAGGGGCGCAGTTCCTTTGGCACACAAATTTGATGATTATGCCACCAGAGACCATGCTTCCAGATCAGCCCTTGGCTAGGTAATTCAGAAGCGCAGGCAGAAGTTCTCCGGATCTTGGAGAGTAGGTCGTCCTGAGCAAGCAAGATGTTCCTAGGCTGGAGGATGGTGTCAGGAGAAGCAGCTGTTCCGGTTTCAGAAAACATATGGGATAGGGCATCGGGTTTGATGCTCTTCGACCCAGGCCTGTACGTTAGGTAAAATTGGAATCTAGAGAAAAAGAGTACCCAGCGAGCCTGACGAGGTTTGAGTCTTTTGGCAGTTCTGAGGTATTCTAGATTCTTATGATCTGTGTAAATCAAGATGGGGTGCTAGGCTCCTTCAAGCAGATAGTGCCATTCCTCCAGAGCAGCCTTGAATGCAAGCAACTCCCTGTCCCCAACGTCATAATTCTTCTCCGGGGCTGAGAGCTTACGGGAGAAGAAGGCTATGGGATGAAGGAGTGCCTTAGCTCCCTGCCTCTGGGAAAGCACAGCTCCAACGGCAGTCTCGGAGGTGTCTACCTCCAGGACGTAGGGCAAAGTTGCGTCTGGGTGTTTGAGGATGGGTGCAGTAGCGAAGAGTTTTTTCAGGGCTTGGAAGGTGTTTTGCGCCTCAGGAGACCAGTGGAAACACTGACCCTGCTTTGTAAGTTGGGTGATAGGGGCGATGATAGCCGAAAATCCCCTGATGAATCTCCTGTACAAGTTGGAGAACCCAACAAAGCGCTGGAACCCCTTTTTATCCACGGGTGCTGGCCAGTCCAATATAGCTGCGACCTTCTGTGGGTCCATCGTGACACCAGTGACTGACAGGATCAGTCCAAGGAAGGGGATACTGGCGCGCTCGCAGGCACACTTCTCTGCTTTGGCAGACAGCCTGTGTTGCAGCAGGCGACTGAGGACACAGCGGATGTGTTGACGGTGCTCCTCCAGGGAAGGATATCGTCTAGGTAAATAATGACAAAAGATCCAGATAGTCTCGGAATACATCATTGACCAGGTGTTGAAATGTGGCCGGGGCGTTGTAGAGTCCGAAGGGCATGATGAGGTACTCGTAATGGCCGAAGCAAGTCCGGAATGCGGTTTTCCACTCGTCGCCCTCTCGGATGTGGATCAAGTTATAGGCCCCTCGGAGGTCCAGTTTGGTGAATACGGTGGCTGACCCTAGTCTCTGGAAAAGCTCCGGAACAAGTGGGAGAGGATATCGTTTATTAACCGTAATTCAGTTCAGATCCCTGTAGTCAATACAAGGATGGAGAGTGTGGTCCTTTTTCTCGACAAAGAAAATGCCAGCCCCAGCAGGGGATGTGGACGGTTTGATGAACCCTTTGGCTAAATTTTCATCCAGATAGGCCTTGAGGGCCGCCACTTCAAGCTCAGACAGAGGGTAAATACGACCAAAGGGAACCTCAGTTCCAGGGAGCAGCTTGATGGTGCATTCATAAGACCGATGCGGGGGTAGCTGGTCTGCCCCCTTCCCGCTGAACACATCCAGGTACTCATGGTAGACTGGAGGGACAGCTTGGCGGGTTTCCGGGTCGGGTTCAGAGTCCAGGCTCAGAAGTGAGGGGTCAACGTCCTGGGATGGAAGCAGACAGTGTTGGCCACAATATGGGGACAGGAACTGTATGCGCCCAGAGGACCAGTCTATGTTGGGGCTATGCGCCCTGAGCCAAGGGAGACGCAGAATAATGGGGAAGAGTGGTGAGGCTATGGCGTCAAGGACTAGCAGTTCTTGGTGTCCTCCGGCTGTGGACACGGGGATAGGCAAGGTTTTGTTTGCTACCTGGCCGGATGTGATGGCCATCCCGTCGGCCAGGCTGATGGTCATTTTGTGCGCGTTGGGGCACAGGGGCATCTGGTGTAGCATTACATATGCCTGGTCCACAAAACAGCTACACGCCCCTGAGTCAATGATAGCTGGCACTTGGATGCTCCCTCTGGGCAACTGCA
Source organism: Glandirana rugosa (assembly GCA_018402905.1). NCBI lineage: Eukaryota > Metazoa > Chordata > Amphibia > Anura > Ranidae > Glandirana > Glandirana rugosa. Next base: position 18,352 of record BLSH010479685.1, on the reverse strand, counting down.
AAGAGATAAGAAGAGTAAGGTGAGATACATTACTTATGGCAGGTGTTACATCCTGGTTGGTCCAGTGGTGCCACTAACCGGCCTTGGTGGGACAGGTCCTCACAATGTGTCTGGGTTCCCCGCAGTACAGGCACAGGTTCAGGGTGCAACGCCGCTGTCTCTCTTCTGGGGTGAGAGACGGGCACAGAAGGCTGATCTGCATTGGTTCCGGTGGGTCAACTGGTGCGGAAGGGGCAGGAACAGGAGCAATATGACTGGGGACCCGGGGTATCATCTATGTCACGCGTGGGACAGCAGATGTTCCAGAAGCTCGCTCGGCCCGGCGTTCCCTGAGCCACCGGTCAATCTGAATAGCCAGGTTTATGAGGGGGTCCAGGGTCGCGGGCACCCCAACGCGGGCAAACTCATCCTTCAATAGCTCCGACAGTCCCAGGCGAAATTGGTAGCAGAGTGCTGTATCATTCCAGGCTGTGTCAGCACTCCAGTGCCTGAACTTCGCTATGTAATCCTCAGTGGTGCACCGACCCTGCTGCAGGGAGTGCAGGGTGGCCTCGGCTGTGGCTGCAAGGTGGGGATCCTGGTACAGCTTGGCCATAGCATCAAAGAAGGCACCCAGGGTAGCAACTTCAGGCGCGCTTTGTTCCCAGAGCCGATGAGCCGTGGTCTGAGGTTCACCTTGTAACAAGGAAATCACAAGTCCCACCTTAGTGGCTTCCAAAGAGAAGGTGCGGGGCTGCAGGCCGAAGTATAGCTCGCAGGAACTGCGGAAAGCCTTGAACTTGCTTCGATCCCCCACAAACTTGTTAGGAAAGGGGACCTTAGGTTCAGATGGCAGAGCCACAATGGTGCGGGCCGCTGCAGCTCCCGCTCCAGGTGCAGAGGGAGCGGAGAGCTCACGCACTTGCTCCTCCAGCCGGGTATAGACATCTTGCAGGTTCTTCACCGATTGCGTAAGCCAAGTGGTAGCACAGTTCGTCCATAGCAGAGGGTGCTCTCTGCGCAGACTCGGACATGGCTGTCCGTTACTGTGTCGATCCTGGTGGTGGAGTCTGGCTTGTGCAGGGAACAGCCACTCTTGTGCACCCGATTCAGGGACCCCTGGTAGAGCAGAGAGTCCAAGAGTGCGGGATGGCACGAGGGCTGGATGGTCACTGGTGATGTTATGATCCTCCAGGTGGTCATGCAGATCAGAAGGTTGGTCGTACAGGCTGGGTCAGCAACTGGCTGGCTGTGTGGTACAAGGGGTCAGGCAAGAGAATGGTCAAGTCCAAGCAAAGTTTGTTAGCAGGCTGGCAGCAGAAGTACAGAGGGATCAGACAAGATTGTGGTCGTGGATAGTCGGAGTCGGTGCAGGCAGATAATCAGCAGGTCAGGTCGAGCCAGGCCTAACAGGAAACATATAGTAACACAGGAACTGTAAACAGGAACAGAGCTGGGCTCACAGGTACTCAGACGCTGTAGAAGGGACAGCACTTGCTGCAAGGCACAGGGGGTTAAAATAGCAACGTTTCCGGTGCGTGCGGGCGTGAGCGGACACGCACAGGCACGCACAGATGCACTAAAGTCCATTTCAAGCATCGATTTTCTCTAACATCAGTGTTGGAAGATCTGCTAAAGCAAGCCAGAAGGGTCTGTAGCCATTTCAAGTGGTTATACACAGCCAATGCTCACTTGGCTGAAATTCAATAGGAATTCCACCTGCCCGTAAACCGCCTGATTTGTGACATGGCCACCAGGTGAAACTTCACTTTGGCAATGCTGCAGCAGCTGCACATGCAGCAAAGGACCATCAACGAGTACCTGTGCGAGTATGGCACAACGACAGGCTCAGGCCGGCTAGGGTTTTTTCCCCATGCCAATGGCTGCTCATAAAGGATGCATGCACTGTACTGTCACCATTTGAGAAGGCCACTAGGATGGTGAGTCTTGACAATGCATGCTTCAATGACACAATCCCTGTTGTGTTCCTGCTGGAGCTGACTCTGCGTGGCATTATGGACAGGGCACTGGAGGCAGAGCTGCGGGAGGAAGAGGGGGACTTCCTTTCCACTCAAGGCCCACTTTATGCAGACACCATCGTTCCTATGCCACAGAACACACAAGAGGAGAGAGAGAAGGAGGAGGATTCTGGCAGTTTCAGAGGCATTGAAGCAGAGGAAGACATACTTCAAACAGCAAGCAATGGTTTTCCATTCCTTGGTTTTTCAGAACCCTTGGGAGTAGTACATGGCTGGGAGAAGGAAGTTCCAGATACTGTAATCCTCAGTGACCCCGAGGAGTCTACTTCTCATGCCTCCGCAAATTTGCAGTGCATGGGCTCCTTCATGCTTCAAAGCCTGCCAAAGGACCCAAGAATACGTGGCATAAAGGACAAGGATCACTATTGGTTGGCAACCCTCCTTGACCACTGTTATAAGGGTAAAGTCTCAGAACTCATCCTGCCCCCACAGAGAGTGCAGAAGATTAAATCTCTTGAGGAGACCTTAAAGAGGAGTTTATTGAACGTTTTTCTAGACTCTGGTAGGTTACAGTGTCGTGGAATACATAGTTTAGAGGCTTTTGTTGGTCAAGAGAGGAGTGGTGGAGAAGGCTGCCACCTAAGTGATGTATTTCTCCATTTTTTTCGTCCTCGCCGCCCAGGGCTGTCAGCTTCCACATCCCATTGGCAGCATCTGCATCACATGGTGGATGATTTTCTACTGGCAAAAACAGAGATGGAGAGCTTTCCAGTCGATGATCCCCTGGCTTACTGGGTCATGAGAATAGACCACTGGCCATAACTTACTCAGTATGCTATTGAGCTGCTGGGCTACCCTGCATCCAGCGTGCTTTACGAACGGGCATTCAGTGCTACTGGAGGTTTTGTTGCTGATCATAGAACGCGTCTGTCCTCAACTCCATGGACTGTTTTACTTTTATCAAAATCAGTCCTGGATTACCAGAAGCTGTGAAGCCCCCGATGCCATTGTCGCCGATTAAGTGTTTGAGTGTTGATTTCACCTGAAAGAATGTTTTTGGTGTAGGTTGCATGGGCACAATTAAAACCCAAAGACCAATTTTTCGCACCTGTTTGACTGGTGCATATCATTGCAATTTTTGACAGCAAGGCCAATTATTGCTTTCATCAAGAGTACCTCTATAGGGTTACGGTGTGAAGGCGCCACCGACACCCAAAAAACTATTTTCAGCACCTGTTTGACAGCTGCATCAAATTAACATTTTTTACAGCAAGGCCAATTCTTGCTTTCATCAAGAGTACCTCTTATAGGGTTACAATGTGAAGGTGCCACTGATACCCAAAGGCCAATTTTTCTGCACCTGTTTGACAGGTGCATATGATTGCAATTTTTTGCAGCAAGGCCGAACAGGGGGTTGTTCGGCACATCCCTAGTCTCTATCTTCACTAGAGTTACTGTTTATACGGTAAGTACAAAACTTTGATTCCAAGCTCACTTGTGGCATTTGGTCTCTGGCTGCCAGGACTCCTATTGGTGTTTCACAAATATAGACTGCAGATAACCTATTGTTTTGATGACACAGAATTTATTTCATAGACTTGTAGTGACTAGTATAAGAAGCCTGAATACATTATGCCAATAAATACCAATCCTTGACGTGGGTAAAAGATAAAAAAAATATAGCTTTCTTTTAAATGATTTGGTTATCCTGAAAAATATGCATATTGAAAAAAACATTAAGAAGACTATATCTTCTCTTTAAGACTTCAATAAGCAATCAAAATCAGTAATCATGTGCATGGATTTTCACTGAGCTTTTCACAGAAAATATTACAAATTTAAAAGGGATTTGTAGACACTGATGATTAGCATAGACTTTCTGTGCCCTGACTGAGGGAACGCCGTTTCTGAAAAGAATGAAAAAATCCCAGCAGGGTGTTGAGCTTTAACAGCATTAAGTGAATCCCTCTGTGCATGTCTGTGGAAAATGATATCTGCCTCCTTAACTGTATTTTCTTAAACTGCTGTAGACAGTAGCAAAATAAGGTAAAAGAAATATGAGGCTTGGGTTGTTTTTTCTTTTAAAGCTGACAAGACCTATTCATTTTAATAGTCTGCAAGAAATTATTTATACATATTGTTAACAGATATAGTATTAATAAATGAATAATGTTTGCTGCTAGGTGGCATTTACAAGCTCATTTTGCGGCATTACATACTAGTGCAATTTCCAGCCAGTTCTACAATCTCCAGGTTATGCATATAGCATGACTTAGGAAGAGATCTAGACCATCATATACCAAGTGATACATAATAATGTCATTCTGCATATGATCACATTAAAAATGTAGTAATCAGGCAGTATTTAACCAAAAAATTATTAAAAAATAATAGGCATCACTCTAGCCTGAGCTCAGAGTTCAAGTGCACTGAATGGCATTCACACATCATTATGTGAGTGCTGCTCAGTCTAGAAGTAAGGACAACCTATTGCTGCTGACAGAGGAGAAGGGGGAAGGACCCGTGATGACCCAATGGGAAGTGGGTCTCATGCGACTTAAAGGGCAACATTAAAAATATACAATTCTTTTAAGCAATATGCTTACAGGATGCCTTAAACCTGCATCTGAAGTTGCGTACCTGTACCATGTACTCCCAAAAAAGAGACATTTAGAAAAGAACGATTGTTCTAAATGACAATTTATGTGCTTTGTTCTGTTTATAAAAATAACATAGGGTCACCCTTAAAATCCATGCCAGACCCTTGTCCACTGGATTAATTTCCAGCATGAATTTTGAGGGGTCCTCACACCGGGGAGAGTACATATTGTTTACAAAAATGTGTACTATAGGGTTGCAACTGATGATTATTTTCATAATCAATTATTTGGTTGATTGTTGTTTCAATTAATCGCTTAACCAGATAAAAGCCTAAAAAAAGTGTGGTGTATAATTTAGGTAATATGTAAAGTTTAAAAGAAATTCTTTAATATTTATATGCAGTGGTAAATATAAATAATCAGCTATATGGTTAGGGAACAAAATATCTAATACTGTATCTAAAAAAATGTAAAGAAAAAACGAAAACACTGTTTGCAGATTTTCAGAGAGGACTGTAAATTATTGGCAGGTAGCTTGATCCTTTCTGACATAGCCACAGAAAATCCCCATCTGGATAATGAACAGTTAGGAACCATGCCTAATGGAGGCAGGGAAACTCAGTGGAAAGTTCAGATTCAAGTAAGGAGCAATGGTACAGGCTGTTGGGTCAGCTTCATGAGGAGGGACACTGTAAGCCACCCCAGGACTGTTAGTGGATCGTAAGCTGGAAAAGCCCACATAACCAGTTTCTTTGAGCATTAGATCTGGCATATTGCAGGTATGCAAAATATTAACAATCCAGTAATCAGTACTCTCAAACTAGCTGTAGAAGCAGAGATAGTTATGTGGCCAACTGTTACTATGTTACTGTGAAGAAGCAGCAAAGAGAAGCCATCTCAAGGATGCATCACCCCAGGCTGAGAAGGTAGGCAGAGAGAGAAAGTGATCTGTCTCAGCTGTATGCACAGCAGCATATAACCACCAGGCGGCATGCAACACTGCTTCACGTCTATATCACGGTGGGGAATGGGTATGGCCACCAAGGAATCACTGGGGATCATTCAGAATACTGCAATAGGAGTTCCTCTGTAGGACAGTATAATCCAGTTTTCTCTCATTTCCTTTCTAACCCTGTATCCCTTAATGAATGTTAAAACCACTTCCTGCCCGGTCTATAGACAAATGACGTTAGGACGGGTGGTCATTTATTCTGACTGGACGTCTATTGATGTCTCCAGGATAACCCGCGGAGGCGCACATCGCGGTGATCGGTGGTGCGGTGTGTCAGTCTGACCCACCGCATTACTGATCTTGGTAAAGAGCTTCCATTGGAAGTTCTTTACCACGTGATCAGCCGTGATCAATCAGGAACAGGAAGGGCAGTTTATTAGCTTTTCCTCAACTCATGTCTGCAGACATTGTTTATCAGTGCAGCCACCCAGGGACCACCAGGGATGCCACCCAGGGACCACCAGGGAAAGCCCACCCAGGACCACAAGGGAGCCCACCCAAGACCACCAGGTAAGGGGCACAATGCCCAACATGGATGGCACTCAGTGTCAACTTCAGATGCCACCCAGGACCACCAGGGAATGCACACCTAGGAGTGCAATCTTTTATTGCCACCTATCAGTGCCCACCAGTGCCACCTATCAGTGCCACCTATGAGTGCCCATCAGTGCCGCTTATCAGTTCCTGTCAGTGCTGCTTATCAGTACCGCCTATCAGTGCCCATCAGTGCTGAATATAAGTGCCTCATCGTCAGTGCCCATCAGTGCCACCTCATCAGTGCCAATCAGTACTGCCTCATCAGTGCTCATTAGTGTAGCCTTATCAGTGTCCATCAGTGATGGTGAAAATGTACTTATTTACAAAGTTTTGTGACAGAAACAGAGAAAAAATTTTTTTTTCAAAATTTTCGTTTTTTTTTTTTATTTATAGCGCAAAAAAAAAAACTGCAGAGATGATCAAATACCACCAAAAGAAATTTTGTTTGGGTACAGTGTTGTATGACTGCACAATTGTCATTTAAAAATGCGACTGTGCTGAAAGCTGAAAATTGGTCTGGGCGGGAAGGAGGGTAAGTGACTGGTATTGAAGTGGATAAGAAAAAAAAGGTTTTGGCCCTAGACATATTTTAAAGGGAAATTCAAGGCAACAAGTAATTTGCCCAATGAGTTATTAATGCTGTCCTGAAAAACAATGCAGCTGTACAAATATCTTAGGGCTGAAATACACTTCAAAAAGCAGTTTTGCATGTCGATCATAGATCTAATGCACATATATCACAGTTTTAGTACCAATCATTTTGAATGACAGCCCAATGCAGATATGATGCACATGCTCTTGCAAGTTCTTGGGGAAACAGCTTTTTATTTATTTATATGTTGCCATGGTTTTAACAACACGGTATTAGATGGCATGATGATGCTCATGTTGCTAATATCATGGCAACAAATAAACAATATCAAACTGCGCTATATGTCATATAGCACAGGAGTGAGATCTGGCACAGATGTCATCAGGCACAAGCACAGGAAACCAAGAAGAAGGAGCTGGCCAATGACAACAATTTATTTATAAAATGGCAGCATGGGATTCAGAACGCAGGCAGCAGGGACCACCGAATAAAAAGTATTTCTATATATAGGTCTAACTATTTCCCTACATACATTTAAAGTGTTACTAAACCCACAACAGTAAAATCAGTCTGTATATGCAGTAAAGCTGCAGACTGCACATGCTTAGTTTGGTGTTTATTGCTAGAGAGGATTTTTTTTCTTGGGAGGGTGCATGTGATCAACAAAGGGCCAATCAGCACTGTCTAGGCAGAGGGTCAGGGGTCTTGCAGTCTCATAGGTCAGTTAGAAAACTCCTCCTACAAGTTTTAACCAGGGCTTGGCTGGGCACTGATAGAAGTCACAAGATTGCTGTCACGTACCTGGTGGTGGAGTCTGGCTTATGCAGTGGGCAACCTCTCTTACAACCCTGATTCGGGAACCCCTGATAGAGTAGACAGGAGGCTTGGGAGTGCAGGGATGCACGAGGGTCGGACTGGGTCACTGGCGGTGATGTGAAGGTCCTTTGATGAGCTCATGCAAACAGAGGCATAGTGGTGCAGGCCGGGTTGGTAGCAGGCTGACGGTGCATTACAGAAGGGACAGGCAGGAGAATAGTCAGGCACAGGCAGAGTTTGTTAACAGGAAGACAGCAAAGGTACAAGGGAGCAGGCAGAAGAGTGGTCGTGGAAGCTGAGGTCAGTGCAGGCAGAGATCAGAAGCAGGGTCAAGAAAAGCCGGGTCACAGGAACAGAAGATCAGATAACGGGTCGCTCAGGAACACACAAACGCTGTAGAACAGACAGCACTGGTTGCAGGGTGCTGTCTGCTTAAATGGGCCGTTTGGGCACCAATGACGGTGCATACATGCTCGCACACAGGCGCACACACACGATACGTGCGCCCGCGCACAGGCTTCCAGACCGATCCAGAGCAGCGGTTGTTTCCTAACATTGCCCCCCCAAGGGGCAGCCTCCGGATGCCCAAATGGGCCATCAGTTCTGGGTGTCTCTTTCAAAATGCTTCCACAAGTTCTTGGATACTGTCCTCGGGTTCCCACTAGTTTTCTTCGGGGCTGCACCGCTTCCATTTGAATAGGAATTGGGTTGAGCCTCCCCTCTTCCTGCAAGCAAGAATAGCTTCTAACTCCTCTCCGTCCACAAGAACTGGCCCTGGTGGAGTCGTTCTCCATCCAGGAAAGGGATCTTGGGTCATGTCACGCTTCAGTAGCGTGACATGGAACACCGTGTGAACACGCATGGATGGAGGAAGGGTCAGCTCATACACCACCTTATTGATTCTACTTTTCACAGGAAAGGGTCCGATGAACCTTGGTCCCAGTTTATTGGAGGAGCAGGAGAGCTTTAGGTTTTTGGTTGTCAGCCAAACTCGGTCGCCTGGTTGCAGGTCCAATTCCCCTCGTCTTCCTTTATCAAAAGCTTTTTTGTTGTGCTCCTGAGTCCGGGATAGTGTCTCCTGTAGGAGTTTGTTATTCTTCTCCAAGAATTCTGTGATGTCTTGTGCTGCAGGTACTGTACTTTCCGGAATCACACCGGGTAGGAACGTAGGATGGTAGCCATGATTCGCCCAAAACGGAGATTGTTTAGTGGCTAAATGCATCATGTTGTTGTAGGAGAATTTGGCTACCAACAGCAGTGAAACCCAATCATCCCGGGAGAAAGAGGAATAACAGTGGAGATACTGTTCCAGGGTTTGGTTAGTTCTCTCTGTCTGGCCATTCGTCTGCAGGTGGTAGGCAGACGAGAATGCCAGTTTAATCCCTAAGGCCGAGCATAAAGCCTTCATGACTCGAGACGTGAATTGCACTCCACGATCAGAAACTATATTGGCAGGGATTCCATTGAGACGGACGAATTCTTTGATAAAGTTCTCGGCTGTTTTTGTTGCAGACGGAGTGCCTTTCATAGGTATGAAATGCGCCATTTTGGTGAGGCAGTCGACAACCACAAAGATGGAGTTGAATCCAGCAGACGGAGATAACTCTACTATAGAGTCCATGGATATGTGGGACCATGGGCACTAAGGAATAGGAAGCGTCAAATACACAGAAAAGCACCCTGGGACTTTATATGAGGTGAACACCATTTGCCACTAATAACAAAGTAACAGTAGTATACACAGTTTGAACATTTATTGAAAAATGATCTTACATACATGGATAGCATGAATATTGCTGAGCCAATAAAATACATCATGGTACAATTCTGTAATGATACATATAAAAACATACAGTATGCACAGGCATCTAATAAAGCCGACGCGTTTCCCGAGACATGGCTCGCTTCCTCAGGGGTGGATGCATCTATAATAAATAAGAAAAAATGTATAACACAATGAAGGTTGTTATGGTAAATGGTCAGAGGGGTCTAGGAATAGAAGGCCCAACACTCACCATCAGGCAATGTGCCAATTTGCTGAGATCCCAACAGGCGGTAGCAATGGATGTGTGGCACGGGAGCTGAGGGGAGGAAGCCAAACAGAACCAACACCAGGGGACAACCGGAGGACAGACATGGCATGGGTGGGGTTGTGTGAGCCTAGAAGTTCCACCTTGTCCAAATAGGCGTCAGCTGTAACATAAATATATGTAGTAGTAATAATTGCTATAATAGCAGAGTAAAATAGAAGAGTATATATATATATATATATATATATATATATATATATATATATATATATATAGTTACATATATGTACCAACCTGGTCCAAAAAATGAGATGGACATGGAGACCAATAGGTATGTGTGAGAGGAATGGAAGGGGGAGAGGTGGTGGGGATGATGTGACCCTGAAAGTTATACCCTTTCCAAATAGATGTCAGCTGTAGCAAAAATATATAAAAAGTAATGATAATGATTGCTGTGGTAACAGAGTATACATGTATAAAAAGGTATTGCAATATGGAGCATACGGGAAAGCTACTAGAGTGTCCAATTTCACCAATATGTCAGTAAAAGTTACCTGTAAGCAGTGTGAAACAGCTGTGTCAAAGGAATCAGCTGTGTGTGGAAGACAGGCTGTGATGTCTTGTGTGAATATATAGAGAATCTTCCCTTGGAGGGAGCCAATCACACCATAATGAGGGCCGTGCTGGCCACCTGTTCAGGGAATGGTAATCAATGACATATGGGATGGTAAGGTTGAAAAGTATATAAGGTTGTATATATAGTTGCATAAATGAACCACCCTGGTCCAATATTTCAATGGACATGGAAACCAGAAAATGAATGTGAAGGGGGTGAAACAATACAGAAAAATGTCTATGGAGATGATCTCTGGAAACAAAAGGGACAATAGTGAAAATGTGTATAGAATGAAATGAATAAAAAGATGATAAAATAAAGTGTACTATCGATGAATTGTGGTGTGCAGGGTATGTGTACCTCTGAAAGGAAAATTGGCCATGACATGATGTGTTTCCGCATGTGTGATGAAAGCGGTGGAAAGGGGAATCCCAGCCATGTCAGCCCTCCAAATTGTGCCCCCAGCGGGGTCCGGCAGGCCTAACAGTTATCAACACATATATATCCACATGCATGTTATAGCCATATATTTTTTATTAGGACCAATTCATTTTGGCCTTTTGGATCTACATTTTAGCCGGTTATGCTGCTTTTTCCCTCCCCAGGTGGCGCCTCTGTTTTGTGTGGCTCAGGAGCTGCGATATGCAACCAGGGAGATTTTTAGGTCTCCTATTGGACCCCCTGCCCCTTAGGGATGGGTGGGGCCACCTGCATATCGGTGCCATGTGTCTACACCCTCCACTTGACCTCCGCGGCTGCGGCGTCATGATGTTTGGGTGTAGTGGGCCAGCATGGATGGTCGGGTCCGCACTGCTCATGCGCACCCCAAATCAGCAGTTGGCGCCTCCAGCACCAGCATGTCTTACCATCTTTTCATGTCGTTGGGGGCGAGGCCTGCCGGACCCTGCTGGGGGCATGATTTGGAGGGCTGACGTGGCTGGGATTCCCTTTTCCACTACTTTCATCACACATGCGAAAGCACATCATGTCATGGCCAATTTTCCTTTCACAGGTACACAACCCTGCACACCACAATTCATTGATAGTACACTTTATTTTTTTGCTACAGCTGACATATATTTGGAAAGGGTATAACTTTCAGGGTCACATCATCCCAACCACCTCTCCACCTTCCATTCCTCTCACACATACCTATTGGTCTCCATGTCCATCTCATTTTTTGGACCAGGTCGGTACATATATGTAACCATATACTCTTCTATTTTACTCTGCTATTATAGCAATTATTACTACTACATATATTTAGGTTACAGCTGACACCTATTTGGACAAGGTGGAACTTCTAGGCTCACACAACCCCACCCATGCCATGTCTGTCCTCCGGTTGACACCTGGTGTTGGTTCTGTTTGGCTTCCTCCCATCAGCTCCCGTGCCACACATACATTGCTACCGCCTGTTGCGATCTCAGCAAATTGGCACATTGCTTTGCCTGATGGTGAGTATGGGGCCTTCTATTCCTAGACCTCTCTGACCATTTACCATAACAACCTTCATTGTGTTATAAATTTTTTCTTATTTATTATAGATGCATCACACACGCATCCACCCCTGAGGAAGCTAGCCATGTCTTGCGAAAAGCGTCGGTTTTATTAGTTGCCTGTGCATACTGTATGTTTTTATATGTATCATTGCAAAATTGTACCATGATGTATTTTATTGGCTCAGCAATTGTCATGCTATCCATGTATGTAAGATAATTTTTTAATAAATGTTCATACTGTGTATACTACTGTAACTTTGTTATTAGTGGCAAATGGTGCTCACCTCATATAAAGTCCCAGGGCGCTTTTCTGTGTATTTGATGTGTATATAGGGATGGAGGTGTGTCACTGGTGACACCAGACCTTCCTCTTTTCTTTGTTGTGAGGAATAGGAAGTGGGTTTAATTGACCCCAGACCTTGGTTCTACTAGTCTTATTTCGGGCACAGACTGGACAGGCGCTGACGTATCTCTTACAGTCCTCGTCAGCTAGGGGCCAAAAGGAGCGTGACAACAGTTCCAGCGTTTTGCGACCACCAAAATGCCCGGCCAATTTGTGGTCATGACAGAGCTCTAAGATGGTCAGGCGTAGTTCCCCAGGAATGAAGATCCTGTCATGGTACCACCACAGCCCATCTTTCATTATCAGTCTGGGGTCAGGTGGCATGGTGGAGCTGCTTAGAGATCGTCTGACCCGAGACAATAGGTCCTCCTGAGACAACAAGAAGCTCCGGGAAGGGAGGATGGTGTCTTGTGGGGCCAGACTTCCAGACTCGCAGAACACCCTGGACAGAGCATCCGGCTTGATATTCTTTGACCCAGGCCTATAGGCGATGTGAAGTTGGAATCTAGAAAAGAAGAGTGCCCAGCATGCCTGACGGGGTTTCAATCTTTTTGCAGTCTGCAAGTTCTTGTGGTCGGTGAAGACCAGGAAAGGGTGTGAGGCTCCCTCCAACAAGTACCGCCATTCCTCCAAAGCAGATTTGATCGCCAGCAGCTCTTGATTCCCAACATCATAGTTGGTTTCTGGTGGCGTGAGCTTCTGAGAGAAAAAAAGCAATGGGGTGAAATGAAGCCTTGGGGCCTCGTCTCTGGGAGAGGACTGCTCCCATCGCAGTCTCTGAGGCATCCACCTCTAGGATGTAAGGCAGGACTGGATCCGGGTGCTTCAGGACAGGAGCAGAGATGAATAACTTTTTGAGCATCAGGAAGGCCATTTGAGCCTTAGGGGGACCACTGGAAGCGGGAGTTCTGTTTCGGAAGCTGAGTGATGGGTGCAATCACAGCAGAGAACCCCTTAATAAACCCCCCATAGAAGTTAGCAAAGCCTACGAAACGTTGGACCCCTTTTTTGTCTACTGGTGCAGGCCAATCCGGGATGGCAGAGATTTTTTGCGGATCCATAGTGACTCCCGTAACAGAAAAAAATGAACCCCAGAATAGGGATACTGGAGCGTTTAAACGCACACTTTTCGGCTTTTGCATAAAGTCTGTGTTGTCGTAAATGTTCTAGGATGCACTTGATGTGCCTGCGGTGCTCCTCTAGGGTTGACGAGAAGATGAGAATGTCATCTAAATAAATTATAACAAACTGATCTAAGTAGTCTCTGAAGACATCATTTACCAGGTGCTGGAAGGTGGCCGGGGCGTTGCAGAGCCCGAAGGGCATGACCAAATATTCGTAGTGGCCAAACCTTGTTCTGAAGGCTGTTTTCCATTTGTCACCCTCTCGGATGCGAATGAGATTATATGCCCCATGAGTATCCAGCTTGGTGAAGATGGTAGCAGCGCCCAGTCGCTGGAACAGCTCAGGCACCAAGGGTAAGGGGTTTTTGATCGTAATTTTGTTGAGGTCACGATAGTCTATACACAGCCTAAGGCACTGGTCTTTTTTCTCAACAAAAAATAGTCCTGCCCCGGCAGGGGACGTGGAAGGCTGGATGAACCCCTTCTTTAAATTATCATCCAGATAGGCCTTGGGGGCCTTCAGTTCTCCCTCCGAGAGCGGGTAAATCCTGCCAAAAGGCACTTCCGTACCTGGCAATAGCTCAATGGGGCAGTCATAGGCCCTGTGGGGAGGTAGTTTATCTGCCTCCTTCTTGCTGAACACGTCTAAAAAGTCATGATATGCAAAAGGGACTGCAGCACGGGTCTCCCGGTCAGGGTCGTAATCTTCCGCCAAGCGGTGGCCCTGCTGGAACGCATGGAGAGCCACTTCTGTGGTTGCGAAAAGGTTCACGTCAGTCGTTTCAGGGGCTTTCTGTTCCAGTAGTCGATAGGCCCAAGCCTGGGGTTTGTCTACCAAGAGGGATATCACCAGCCCCACTTTCGTGGCTTCTGAGGAGAAGGTGCGGGTTGCAGTGTAAAATATAGTTCACAGGCACTGCGAAAGGCCCAAAATTTCTTACGATCCCCTGTGAACCGCTCGGGTAATGGCACCTCTGGTTCAATGGGTAAGGTGATGATGGCACTGGCCTCAGACTGGTCGGAACTTGGTGCAGCCGACATGGAAAGCTCCTGGACTCTGCCTTCCATTCGGGTATACCCCTCTTGTAAGTCCTTCAATGCTTGGGTGAGTCCGGTTAGATACATAGATCCTCCATTGGCGAGGGCCCCTGCGCAGACTCAGACATGGCTGTCCGTTGCTGTCATGTACCTGGTGGTGGAGTCTGACTTATGCAGTGGGCAACCTCTCTTACGACCATGATTCGGGAACCCCTGGTAGAGTAGACAGGAGGCTCGGGAGTGCAGGGAGGCACGAGGGTCGGACTGGGTCACTGGTGGCGATGTGAAGGTCCTTTGAGCTTGTGCAAACAGAGGCGTAGTAGTGCAGGCCGGGTCGGTAGCAGGCTGACGGTGCAGTACAGAAGGGGCAGGCAGGAGAATAGTCGGGCACAGGCAGAGTTCATTAACAGGTGTGCAGCAAAGGTACAAGGGAGCAGGCAGAAGAGTGGCCATGGAAGCCGAGGTCAGTGCAGGCAGAGATCAGAAGCAGGGTCAAGACAAGCCGGGTCACAGGAACAGAAGATCAGATAACGGCAGGGGCGTAACGATAGGGGTTGCAGGGGTTGCACTTGCAACCGGGTCCCATGGTCCAAGGGGCCCATGTGCCTCCCTTGTACACCTGTATAGGAGGGATGGCAGGGATGGCATTTAGAGGAACCAATCTCCTCCATTTTCCTCCTAATGGAGGAGATTGGTTCCTCTATATGCTGCCCCTCCTATCCAGTTTACTTGTCTTCTGCTGTTCCCAGGGTCCCTGTGTGCTACCCTGGTCCCCCCCCCCCCACACAGAGCTGCTGTCTTCCCCCCTCCTCTATCCTGCCAGCTGCTGTAGAAGATGGGTCATGATGGAGAGATGGGAACGGGTCGGTAAATTTTCTGAATGGACAGAGTCAATGATTGGTTCATTCATAACTGAAGCATAGTTAACTGTTTTTACTGTACTTCCATTTCTGAATGAATGGGAGGCTCAGTACACAACTATTCGTTTATTCGGTGGGACCGTAATAAAGGGACCCCTGATGGGAGTAAAGGGCCCCAGGATCAGTGGGAAGAGGGAAGGGCCCTGGCCAGGGGGGCCCTTCATAATTTCTTGCACCGGGGCCCTGAAGGTTCTAGTTACGCCTCTGGATAACGGGTCGCTCAGGAGCACACAAACGCTGTAGAATGGACAGCACTGGTGGCAGGGTGATGTCTGCTTAAATGAGCCATTTGGGCGCCAATGCCTGCTAGGTGCACACAGGCTTCCAGACCCATCCAGAGCAGCGGTTGTTTCCTAACAATTACTCTAACTGCTAATGAGAAAAGGTATTTAGCAGTTTATATTTACTAAAATAATTGCATGTCCATGTTCTGTGTATTGTGGGAGACCAGATATAGTGAATGCATGGTCCTGGGTTCAGTAACACTTTAAATGGCATTGCTGTTTTTTTAAGTGAGGGAGGTCCGCTTCAATATCGACATATTGCTCTCTGCTAAACAAACGAAATGTCAGAAAAAAAGAAGAACTCTGGCACATTATCAGGGGCTGTGTATCAATATTTATTTGATAGAAAAAAATTGAAGGTTGCTGACTAATCTTTATTTTCCTCTCCCATACTTCTAACATATGAGCAGCAACTTTTTGAACTTCAACAAGCCGTATTCAACACGTCTAGATGCCTAAATGCATTGAGTTGCTGCTAAGTGATTGGTTGATTAGCAATTTGTGTCACCAAGCAATTGAACAGGCGTGCCTAATAAAGTGGCCAGGTGAGTGTATATTAGCCTATAGAATCTATAAAAGTAATGAATGGAGAAGCTGGGTGGAAAGGACGGGTATAGTCGGGCACTTTGGACGAGAGCCTGTGACGGCTATCCAGTTGTGGTGTGGAGGTGGGTTTGGGGCAGGGGGAGTTGTCATAAGAGGAGAAAGATGTGTGCTGACTTAGAAGACAGAAGCAGAAGGGACTTATTAAGCTGAAGGTAAGTAATGTCCCTTGTGCTTATTTTTTTTTTTTTTTTTTAGTAGGTCAACATGTTTTAATCTGTTCATTTCAACCATCTAACCAAATGCAGAAGCTTATTTTTCAGATTATCTTTCATGTGATTGGATTTCATCTCACATCACTTCAGACTGTGAGATGCAATGAAAACATACCAGAAATATGTTAGGTAACTAAAGTAAAAGAGCTGAGAATTTCATTACTGTAATACAACTTTTACCCATTCAGGTGCAAAAGAAATAACAATCCACCTTGTGTTGAAATGACTTGGACAAAACTGTAATAATGACTTGGACAACACTGTAATAATTGTGAAATAACATCTTCATTATATCAGTCACTGATGCATTAAAGATGATGTCCTACATATTATTATCACCTTGGTCTTTGGCTTCTCTATATCATTCTTAATTGACTGGATTCTGATGTCTGGCATTTTCTTAAATTGTTTATAGTCGAGATCTGTAAGCGATGACAGGAAATGTTATTGCACTGTGTGTACTCTACACTAAATTGGGTGGCATTTCCCACAAAGAAAAATGTATCTATGTACACATGAACCTATATCAGCTGAATAACTAGACTGCTAGAAGGAAAGTATACACCAGTTTGAAATGATAAGGAGTGAAGCAAACTAGAGATATGGGACTTTTCTGGGAAAACCTTTAAAAACATCATTTCTGTTTATAGTTATACCAGAGAAAGCAAATTGGATGGGAGCGTGAAGTGCAATGGGAGCGGGACTTTAAATTACTGCAGAGGAGAACAGCTATCTTACAATCTACTTTCTTGTTGAGATCAGAGACAGCCGGAAAATGTTATGAGATAATGATAAAATAAGGGAGGTGGGTTTGGAACACTGACTTTTACACTAAATAGCAAATTCATATCCAGTCTTATCAGAGCCTGCCTGCAGCATTTTCACAAATGCAGTGTTGACAGTAGTTGGTGGCCCAAGCGGTTTGGGTGACGTGCAGCAAACGGCCTTCTTAACTGGAATCATACATGTTAGTGAATATTATTAGTGTAATGTCAATAAATTTATTAGTATGTGTCATCAATTTAAAAAAAAAATCTATATATTGACAACCATATCAACTGATTATATGTGAGGATTATTCAAATGAAACACAGAAAAGTTATCCGCGCTTAGACTCGCTGACAAGTATCGGAAAGCCGCTAGCACATTTGTTGGTCACAAATATAGTGGATAAAAAACATAAAATGCAGTGCTTATCATAAAAGAAATACAGTGTAAATCAAGACCATTATCTAACAGCATAACATGATACACAAAATCCAAGGTATAGAGATGATGGATAGCACATATAAAGTCCTTTGGCCTTAAAGAAGATTGTAACTTAACAGGAACATAAATGCAGACTGGAGACAGCCACCTTCACCACCACCACACACAGCCTCTTACCCAAAGTAGTTGACCCCCTATTGCAGAGGGTCAGACATGCACATATGTGATCCTGGGAAACTTCCAGCATGGTCCCCTTCCTCTGGTGTCTCATCAATGTGGCTCCAAATCTTAATGCCACGGCAATAATGAGTCTCCCATAAGCGCACTCAGGTCCACAACATTTGTCTCTCAATTAAGGCAATAAAGCCTCCTCATGGCGTAATATGTTTAAACACTGTTTAATTAGAAATAGAGAAAGCTACCCACATGATTTTCAGTTAAAAACAACATTAAAAAAAACAGCATTCAAATATATGCAGGCTATGCTCTCCAATTAGTACTGTACAGTCCAGCACAGCAATTATGCTTTGCTGTTCCTCTTTCTTAACCACTTAAGGACCGGAAGGATTTCCAGCTTTAGGACCGGAGCCCTTTTTTCAATTTGGCACTTCGCCGATTCAAATGGTAATTGCGCGGTCATGCAATGCAGTACCCAAACGAAATTTGCGTCCTTTTTTTCCCACAAATAGAGCTTTCTTTTGGTGGTATTTGTTCACCACTGCGCTTTTTATTTTTTGCGATATAAACAAAAATATAACAGAAATTTTGAAAAAAAATGATATTTTCAACTTTATGTTATTACAAAAATACAATAAACTAAATTTTAGTCATAAATTTTTGCTAAAATGCATTCAGCCACATGTCTCGGGTAAAAAAAAATCCAAATCGCGTATATTTATTGCTTTGCGCAAAAGTTATAGCGTCTACAAACTAGGGTACATTTTCTGGAATTT
>BLSH010479665.1:10595-21442 GCA_018402905.1 Glandirana rugosa | reverse complement strand
TCTTAGGATCTGGACGTGAGGTGATAGTGTCGGGAGAAGGTCCTTGAGGTTGGACGGTAGGGATATCTCTCTGACCTCAAACCAGCGTATGTATCCCGTGATCGGGGCGCGTTTCTCTTGCCTGGGGGTTCTCTGTAGTATCGATTTAACGTGATGATGGTGTGATTTCTCGTTAACAAACGACGTCGTTCTCGATTTCTTAGAGAGAGGAAGGTTCCGAAGTGGATAGTCGATAAGGGTCTAGACAGGGGTCAGTGGTAACGGTTCGCGTTTAGAAACTTTGGGAATGACGAGTTGGAGGTCGTTGTTTTGGTGTCTTTAAAGGTGAATCTTACTGAGAAGGGAAAACCCCAGAAGTAGCTGATTTTCTGTTGCTGGAGGTTGAGCAGTAAGGGTTTCAAAGATTTGCGCTTGGCAATGGTGACTGGGGACAGATCTGGGAATAGCTGATAGGTGAAGCCTTGGAAGGAGAGAGATTCTTTAGCTCTTGCTGCAGCAAACAATTGCTCTTTAGTGTGGTAGTAGTGCAATTTAGCTATGATGTCTCTTGGGGGTCCGTTCTCTTTGCGCGGGGCTAGTGCCCTATGTATGCGACCAAACTCCAGTCTCTCTATAGGGATGGCAGGTTGGAGTTCCTGGAAGAGGGCTGTGATAGTGGAGTGCAGGTCTAGGATTCTTTCTGGGACTCCTTGTATCCTAATGTTTGATCTCCTGTCCCTGTTCTCCATGTCTTCTATTTTTGCCTGCAGTGCAATGTTCTCCTCTTTCAAGTTTTCCAGTTCAGCCATATTATTTTGCACATTGCATTCTATATCATCCACTCTTACCTCCAGTTCAGCTGTTCTGTGGCCCAGGTCACGGATCTCCTTAGTGAGCTTCTCAGTGATAGTATCTGAGGTCTGTTGGAGTGCCTTGTGAAGCATGGCTTCAAATCTGTTGAATATATCCGATTGTCTCACCGTGTGTGAGCTCCCACAGTCAGAGGCTGATTCGGATCCGCTGCTTTGACACGTCTGTGAAGGCAGCTGTGCCTGTGTTTGCTGCTTGAAGGCTTTCGGCGCGCTCGGCTGGGAGAGGAGGGCCAACGCCATTTTGGGATTAGGCCGCTGCAAGGCCTCACGGATGTTCCGCGAACGGAACTTCTGTTTTGTGACCCCTAGGACCATTCCAGGGGGTCCGCGGGTGTTCCTAAGTTGGTCTATGCAGCGGGTGGAGCGATGGGAGCTCTGTGTCTGCGGTGTCCCCCGGGTGTGTCACGGAGTGGAGCTTCACACAGGTATCTCCGCTCGGTGCCGCTGCGCGCATGCGCCCCCCCTTAAATGTATTTTTTAATAAAATAGTATAGTACATTGGAAAAATGTATATCATAAAAATTTACAAGTATAACCGGCAACTTGTGCGTTGGTGCACCTGGGACAGTAGCTGTCTCAGGTATCTTGTTGGTATATCCGTTGTAGTCCATCATAGTAGCGGTGCTGTGCCTCTTCTAATAATTCCAGTTCATTGGGTGAAAGAGTAGCTTGCATAAAGGTTAACCACTTGTTGCGAAATCAGCGATTGATAGGGGCTATAGACACATCTAGGGAGAGTCTTTCCATGTACAATAGCCAGAGTAGGTCATTTTTCACTGCGGCTAGTGGGGGACGAGGTGGTTTAGTCCAATTTTTCAATATGGTCTTACGGGCTGTCAGGAGGGTAGTTTGTATCCAAGGTATGTGAGCTGAGGGTTGTGGGTTTGAGGGGTGCAGTTGATAATTCGGGTCATAATAGCCAAATAAAATTAGCTCCAGGGCCTTAGGGATTCGGATAAGTGTGATATCTCGGATGAAGTTTATAACCCAGTTCCAGAAGGATTGGATCAGAGGGCAGGACCAAAATCGATGAGTTAGTGTTGGTTTGTCGAATGAGCACCATGGGCAAGAGGTGGATTTCGGATCATCATTTGTTTTAATAGAGGAGATGAAAGCTCTATGCAGTAGCTTTAGTTGAGATTCTTTCCAGGATTCACAGGGAGTATGCTGCATGACCGCGTTGAAACCCGATCGTAGTTTGTCCGCTAGGCCTTCTACAGGAAAGTCTTTTTCCCCTTTGGAGGCTGCGATATCAATAGGTGAAGTCATGGTTTTTTGTAGAAGGGGCTTGTAGATGTCTGAGATCGAGAATAAGCCTTTAGTGAGTAGCTGGTCAATCAAAGAGGTTTGAAAGCTGTTGGTAGAGTTTTTGCGGATGGTCCGCAGATAGCTCATGCATTGGGCATGGTAAAAGGCGTGAGAAGAGGGTAGGTTGTACAAGATCATGAGGTCAGCAAAGGGTATGGGTTCGCCCGTTTGGTCATTGTAAAGCGAGGTTAGATGTGATAGTCCATGAGCTGCCCATATTTGGAAAGCCGAACATTCATGTGATGCAGGGAACTGAGGGTTGCCTCTTATGGGCATATGACGGGAGATATGTGGTGGTAGTTTTTGAAGTTTCCTAGATTCTCTCCATGCTATGATGGTATCTCTCAATAGGAGATTTTGTCGAAGATGAGCAGGAAGTTGTTTCAGTTCCGTGTGCAATAGAGCTGGTAGAGCCAGGAGAGCAACCATGTTTGATTCCAAGGGAACGTTCGAGTGGCGTGAGGTGTTGGCTATCCAATCCATGCCTATACGAAGGAGGTAAGCTAAGTTATACATCCTAATGTGGGGTAAGTTAATACCACCGTCGTTCCTGGGAGAGTATATCCTTGACAGTGCTATGCAAGGTTTTTTACCTTGCCAGAGAAATTTGGTGATGGAGGTGTTCAGGTTTTGGATGTCTTTGTGCTTAAGTAGTAAAGGCAGAGTTTGCATGGGGTATAATAGTCTGGCAAAGCTTACCATCTTAAAAAGATGGCATCTCCCCAGAAGAGACAGTGGAAGGTCCATCCATCGAGTTAGTTCCTGTGAGATTTTGGAAAATAAGGGGGGGTAGTTCAGTGAGTACAGGGAGGAGGGGGTCTTGCCAATCTGTATGCCCAAATAGGTGATATGCGAGGACGCTATCGAGAAGGGAAAGTGCAGTGCCCAGGGATGATTTTTTTGTAGTGACAAGAGGGAGTATTTTACTTTTGGAATAATTTTTTCGTAGGCCTGAAAAATTGCGGAAATTATCAAAGAGTTCCTGGATAGCGGATATATCTGTGGCTGGGTTTGATGTGAAAATGAGGATGTCATCCGCAAACAGGGCGGTGCGGAGTTCTTGGCCTCCCACACACACGCCATGAAGAGGGGCTGCGGACATCAGGAATCTAGATAGAGGTTCAAGGGCCAGATTAAATAGTAGGGGTGATAAGGGACACCCCTGTCTCGTGCCTTTGAACAGCCGCAGCTCTGGACTTGAAGGGGCCATGGAAGTTTAATGTTCTTAGAACCAGAAAAAGCCATTCAAAACTTACATTATCAAAGGCCTTTTCGGCATCTAGGGTTATAATTGCTACTTCCTTTTTGGGGTGGGTTTTGGCGTATTCCAAGACCGCCATCACCTTGCGGATGTTTAGTGTCGCTGTTCTTCCTTTAACAAAACCAAATTGGGCCGGGTGGATTATAGAGGGGATAATTTCAGCCAGTCTGGTTGCTATTATTTTCGAGAGGAATTTGGCATCTCGATTTAAAAGGGATATGGGGCGGTATGATCCTGGGGCTAGGGGTCTTTTCCTTTTTTGCTTAATAATTTTATTATGGCTTGGTTACTAGTGGGCATGCATGATCCTCCCGACCAAATGGTATTGTATACTTTGAGGAGAACTGGGCTAAGGATATCTTTTAGGGGTTTGTAAAATTTGCCGGTGAAGCCGTCGGGTCCGGGGGCCTTATTCGGGGATGTATTTTTTATTGCAGCTAGAATTTCCCATTGAGAAATTGATGAGTTAAGCATTTGAAGCTGGTCTGTGGTAATTTTTGGCAGGTTTAGAGAATCCAGAAAATTACATGCTCCTTGTGTATCTATTTTGTCCGGGGAATAAAGAGAGGTATAGAAGTCGAGCATAATCTGAGCTATTTTATGTGGGTCTGAATGGATTTGTCCTTGGTTGTCTCTCAGTGTGGATATGTGAGTTGGTGTATGCGGGCCTCTATACATTCTGGCTAACAACTTGCCTGACTTGTTGCCATATTTATAGTATATAGCATCTGTATGTGATCTAAGGGAGAATTCAAGGGTATCTGCCCAAAGGTCAAAGGCCCGTTTAGCGGCTTGCCAGCTATCTCTGTTGGCTGAGGTGTTATTGGAGGCTAGGGCAAGTTGGGCCAACTTAAGCTGTGAGCTTGCCAGGCGGAATTTCGCTAATGTTTGTTTTTTAAAAGATGCGGCGTAGGAGATGATCCTCCCTCTTAAGAAGGCCTTACCCGCTTCCCAGAATAAATTGGGATTGGATAGGTGTTGTTGGTTTGTAGAAGTGTAGTCTTCCCATGCCATGTGGATGTACTTGCGGAAATCCAGATTATTGGATAGATGGGCTGGGAAGCGCCACAGTCTCAGGTTCGGTGTGTTGGTATTGTCAGCTAGTGTTATAGATATTGGCGTATGGTCAGATATGGCCATTTCATGTATTTCTGAACTTGTTGCTAATGGGATTAGGGGTTCAGTGGTGAAAAGGTAGTCTATTCTGGATAGTACTTTGTGCGGGGGGGAGTAGAAGGTATATTCCCTATTGGGTGATGTAACCTCCATATGTCTGTGAAGTTTAGGGAGTCCATGGTTTCTGCCAATGGTGTAGCGGTTTGTGATTTGCTGGGGACAGTGTGAAGAGGTGTGGGATATGATTTGTCTTCTAGGGTATGCATGAGGGAGTTGAAGTCTCCCCCTACCACATGGGGGGTGAGAGGGTGCTGCAGAAGGTGAGTAGAGATATCTGCGAAAAAGGTAGAGCCTGGATTGTTTGGAGCATATACACAGGTTATATTCAAATCCCTATTTCCCCACCTGAAATGGGCAGTGGCTATTCTTCCTTGGGTATCTGTGTCTGTGGATATAAGTTCTCCCGTGATTTTTTTGTGGACCAGGATTAAAACTCCTGCTTTTCTTCCTACTGCTTCTGAACCTATAACCGTGCCTACCCACATTTTTTTCATGCGCCAGAAATCAGATGAGGATAAGTGAGACTCCTGATAAGTTTGTCTCTTTTCTGTATAGGAGATTAAGACTACCATATATGCTGGAATCCAGTCTTTCCAGAGTCCTTCATATCTGAATCCCGTTTTACAACCTGGACCTCTTTTTTTGTGTCCACTGAGGTTTCTCTTTTACTCTCTTTTGGTCGTAGTGTGAAAATTCCCTGGTTGTTATTCTCCTGGCCAGTCCACCTGTCAAATACTGATTTGATATGTTTCAAGTAAGTACCTGTTGAGGCTTTTTAATCTTTTATTGTGCTTCTGCCTTGTAGGAATATGCATCCAATTACATCAAATTCTATTTGATTATAGACCTCTATCCTATGTTTTCTATTTATTTTGAAATTTGATTGTTTTTTTCTGCGTGTGCACATATGTGTGGGCGGATATATACCTGCGCATTCACATATGTGTGCATGTGCATATATATTTATATGTTTTTGGATGTGTATAGTTTTTATACATGCATATTTTTTATACGTTTATTAAGTTATGTACTAATTATCATGTGTGTATTAATTTCTATTATCTTTTGATGTTAGAAATATACTGTTGTATTGAATCTGAAACTCCCTGGTGAAGACTATCTAAAGTTGAAATGTCAGAGTATTCAACTACAACTTTTCTTGATTTTAATATGCTTTGTAATAAAATATCGATTTTATAATCCAAACACCTATGTTTCTTGAAAGTCCCACAAAAGCTTGTTCTTCCTTTCGTACTCTGCACCTTACGTTTGTATGTGTCATCTGCCAGGCTTCTTGGGATGTGGCAGGGCTCCATACTTTGGTGTATTCTAGGAACACTGATCCTTCCTGTTTTTGTAATTTTGAACTAAGGTACGGAGTCTAATTACATCAGTGTTGACCAGAGCTCCTGTTGGTGAAGATGGGTTTTTGCTGCATGTTAGTACCATGTTACGGTTCTCAGGATTGCCCCACCAGGAGATGATCAAGCTGGGGTCCAAGTAGCAGATATTGCCCATGGGGATAAACAGAAGTGTAGTCAGTAAACAGACCAAAGGTGGATAATGAGTGGTTGCAGGTTGGGATCAAGCAGATATCTAGTCGAGAAACATGCCAAGTGTTGGTAATGAATGGTAGCGAAGATATGGACGGCAGCAGGAGTGACAAGAGCAAGATATTGGCTGGAGGAAGCACAATAATCTGGCAAACAGGAAGTGCAGAGAGATGGCTCAAATCAGGAAGTTCATGGGAGGCAAGAAAGTCCTAAACAATCAGACAGGGAGCTGTCCAGCATCTAATGTTGCTCAGCAGGAAGAGTTACTGCCTGACACAGGTCATTGGCACATAGTAACGAGCTGGAGAACTAGGTGGTGTGACACACTGAAGTAAACACTGCATTGCATTGTTTTTGGCATATTACATTGCGTGGATAGGAACTATTTGCATTCACAAAGAACTTTTGCTTATATAATTTCACATTTAAAGGGATATGCACTTATTTTATATCACTAAGTTATCATGTTATTATTTTTACTTTACATTGTGCTGTATGTACTTACTCATATATTTGATTTTACCAATTTGTTATCTTCCTTAAGGGAATAGCACACCATGTTCCATATAGCATTAAAAATATGCAAATCTTTTTATAACATGATTGGGGGATTCCTTAAACTTTCACTTGAATTTGTGTACCTGTATCATGCACTGCAAAAGTTACCTTTGGAAAAAAAAAGGCCAATAAATAACAGTCCCCAGACAGCTTTGTTTGGTTTGTAAAAGCAGATCACTGGAAAAGGTCTGGTATGGATTTTGAGGGGGATTACATGTAAAAAAAAACAAAAAACATGTAGGGTTTCAAGATTGATAGCAGATCTCTACCTTTGATAGGGGTCTGGCATAGATTTTGAGAGGGGCCCATTTAAAGATAAATGCACCATGGGGTCATGGTTTAACCCTACAAATCTATACCAAATAGTGAAAAGTTGGGGAGCTCAAGTCCATAATGGGGATAGCTTTGGCATAGCCCCAAATGATCCACAATGTCTCAACATTGATACAGTCCAGATAGTACCACTGAATTGGAATAAGAACAATGTGGTGCCTACATTTAAAAAAGGATCAAATATGCCCACAACATGACTGTGTGGCCTAGGGTGTTGTTGTACTTGCTGTAAGCCTTTCCCATTGACCTCCCGCCAGTGTTTTTTAAGCTGTTGAGTTCTATGTTTCGTGACTTTGTTTGGTCACATCGTAAGCCCTGTATTAGATTGCAACTTCTCCATCTTGTGAAGCATAGGCGCGGAGTGGTCCTTCCAGATGTTAAAGCCTACTGCAGAGTGACACATCTCATTAGGCTGGTGGACTGTCACTGTCATGCAGAGACGAAACATTGGGTAGTCATGGAAATAGAAGATTCAAGTGATACTGCTAAGAGCTGGCCATGGATTGCTTCACCTCTACCAAAGGCCCTTATCGAGCAAACTTCTTTGGGCAGCACATTTCTGGTGGCAAGGGATGCCTTTCACCATTCCTCAGTGTCATCACTACCCTCCCCTATAGTACCAGTACTTGGCAATCCTGAATTCCTTCCTGGACTCCAAAACCCCCATTTTCAGCAACTGAACATGAGTGAGCAGCACCATTTTTGTGACTTTGTGGGTCCTGATGGTCAACTCTCTCACTCTGCAGGGGTACCTGCTACGGACCCTCCATTGGATTTCTGGAGTGGCCTTCAGCTAGGTAATTTTCTCCGGGGGGTGCTTGAGAACACCGGGCATATCTCGCCAGCTCACGGAACTGGAACACATTTGCCACCGGGGGGAGCCAGTCCGCCATAGTCTTTTGATAATCTTTCCCTTTTTGACTCACCCGGTAGATAGGTCTGTTCCACCTTTCCTTTCTAAATGGGAGTCAGACTTAGGTACCCACTTCAATGACTCTCAGAAGGAGAAGATCCTTCACTTTGCCCAAAAGTCATCCATAGCTACCAGAGTCCAGGAGACCTCCTGTAAGATTGTGACTGATGCCTATCTTTGGGAAATGGCACAATCAGTCTGATTTCCTGAATTTAGTCCACTCCCTTGTTTGGGAAGCACTATCTATCTATTTATCTATCTGTGCTATTTTTTTCTTACTTTTCCTGATTCTGCTCCCTTTATGTCCTGGAGACGCCTGATTCCCGAACCTTCTCCCCTTCTTGCAGTCCCCCTCATTTACATTTTTGGCTCAGTTATGGGTCTGTTTAAATAAATGTATATTTTTCTGACTATCATTATCACCTCATCGTCCCATTACTGGGCTAAGCAGCCCATGGAGATGTCATGTCACCTGCTATGTTGTAAAAAAGCTTTGGTTTATTTTGCCTTATTTTATTTTACCATACTTTGTTTGCATATATGACTATATGTATTGGGTTTTCTATGTAGTTACTCGATTGTCTCCCCAGCTCTCCATGTAGACAAATATTTCCACAACAGGACTATGGCTTCAGGACCATCCATATTGTACAGCGCTGGGAGTACTGTTATATAATTGTTCATGTGTGACCCCTTTTTGATACATGGATATGCTCCTGCTTCTATCGTACACTCTGACTGTTATATGCAAACATCTTTGAAAAATAAAGAAATTATTAAAAAAAAGGAATCAAAGTCTTTGCCAAGTAAACACAGTTAGTTTAACTTCTTTAGTCAGGAAGATACATGGGAATTTAATAAAAGATGACAGAAGATTTTTTGCTAGAAGATACTATTTTAAGTAATAGTCAGCATGGATTCATGAAAGTGAAACTGAAATTGTCAAACAAATCTGATTCTTTTTAAGTGGAAGTAAGCAAAGGAGTTCCTCACACATGGTAATATGTAAGTTAAAATGTACAGGTTTAGAATATGCAGCTTGTCAAGTATAGAACACTGGCTAAAAGACTATATTCAGAGAGTAGTGGATAATAATTCATACTCTGAATGGTCTAAGGTTAATAGTGGTGTACCCCTTAGTGCTGCAACCCTTACTTTTTAACATATTTATAAATGATATAATAAAAGTATTATATGTACCATTTTAGT
Organism: Glandirana rugosa; assembly: GCA_018402905.1. Taxonomy (NCBI): domain Eukaryota; kingdom Metazoa; phylum Chordata; class Amphibia; order Anura; family Ranidae; genus Glandirana; species Glandirana rugosa. The sequence continues at coordinate 12,280 of BLSH010479665.1, read as the reverse complement.
GTTTGCAGGTGAAACCAAGCTATGCGGTGGAATAACGTCCTTACAGGTTGTCTCAAACTTACAAGCCAACCTCAATGCACATAAATGCACATAAAAATGAGCTGGATACATTCCTAAATACACAAAATATAACTGGATTCTAAAATTTATAGGTAATAACACCAGGGGTCATTGACTCAGGGAATATGTGATTGCTTCCTGGGAGGATGAGGAAGGATTTTTTTTTCCTGGCTGGAGCAAATTGGATCAAGCCTTGTTTTTTCTTTTCTCTGTATCAACAATGCAAGGTCCAAAAAGACATGGATGAGCAAGTTTGGTGTGGAGGAACTTGACTGGCCTGCACCCAACCCAATAGAACACCTTTGGAATGAATTAGAGCGGAGACTGCAAGACAGTTCTTCTCGTCCAACATCAGCGCCTGACTTCACAAATGTGCTTCTGGAAGAATGGTCAAACATTCCCATAGACACACTCCTAAACCTTGTGGACAGCCTTCCCAGAAGAGTTGAAGCTGTTATAGCTGCAAAGGGTGGGCCAACTCAGTATTGAACTCTACGGACTAAGAGTGGGATGCCATTAAAGTTCATGTGCGTGTAAAGGCAGACGTCCCAATACTTTTGGCAGTATAGTGTACATTTTGTGAGTGTCTATGCAAAATGTTCCTGATAGGTATTTGTGACTTTTTCATGCTTGATCTGTAATTCTTGATACTATTCTGGTTATGACCTTGAACTTATGTATTTTGCATTTTATATTTTGCTTTTTTAATTCTGCCAGTCAGATTTTAAAACATCCTTTGCACATGATTATATGATTGAAATGAATTGAGTCTCTTTAAGCTAAGTGAAAATGTACCCCTGTAGTAAATCAATCCTATAGACTTTTGGAACTGCAGTGAAAATAATTAATATAATCATATACAGGGAACAGAATGAAGGTTGGCCATTTATCATATAATAAATAATTTTCTTTAATCAAGCTGAACATGATAAAACTATAAATATACAGCACAAGCATTATAAACACCTCATGGTATTCTACTCAAACAAACCCCAAATGAAATGCATGTAACCTTCTGTATAATTTCATATAAAAATCATAACTAATAATTACAAATCAAAACTATTGCATGCAGTCACTTGTTTTTGATCTGGGTATAGAATGAATACAATACAATATGTAAAATATAATTTGAATTGACATGCAAAATGGTTTGTAAAGAATAATTGCCTCTGTCACAAATACTTTAAGGCCTCATACACACAGGCGTATATAAAAAAATAAACAAAACGTCGGGCCCGACGTCAAGGAAAAAAAGGCGACGTTTTTCGGCGTTATGTATTGACGTTTTTCGGCGTTAGTGAGCGTCGGCGTCAATAGGCGTCAATAGGCGTTTTTTAAAACAAAATCATCCCTCTGCTATTTTTCAACCTAAAAACGTCGGCGTCAAAAAACGCCGGAAAACGCCGGTATAATAATAGGTGGCATATGGTGGCATATGTTGGCGTTTCTTGGCATATTGTGGCGTCGGCGTCAAAAAACGTCAAAATGTTACAGCCTCAGAACGCGATGGCCATGGGTTCTACTTTCTGCTCACTAACGCCGACGCCACCTACAGCTCAGAAACGCCGACGTTTTTATGGGGCCATTGACTAACATGGAGAGCTGCAAAAAACGCCAGAAAA
>BLSH010479639.1:5595-16299 GCA_018402905.1 Glandirana rugosa | reverse complement strand
CAGACGTGTGTTCTGAGTCATCTCCGGCAGCACGGATTGTATGCCAAAGTGGAAAAATTAGCTTTCGAGTGCCCCAGTATCCAGTTCTTTGGCCTCATCAATTCTGTCACTGGCATTAACATGGACCCACAGAAAGTGTCTGCCATCCTAGATTGCCCGGCACCAGTGGATAAAAAAGGGGTCCAAGGTTTTTCCAACTTCTATAAAAAATTCATCAAGGGGTTCTCGGCTATTGTAGCTCTGATTACTCAACTCACCAAGCAGTGCTCACGATTCCACTGGACCACAGAGGCCCAAACAGCTTTTCAAACTCTAAAACAGCTTTTCACCTCCGCACTCATACTGAAGCACCCTGACTCAGCTCTGCCTTACGTCCTGGAGGTTGATGTGTCTGAGACTGCCATAGGAGCCGTGCTATCTCAAAGACAAGGCTCTAAGGCTCTGCTCCATCCTATCGCCTTCTTCTCACGCAAACTCGCAGCCCCGGAGAAGAATTATGATGTGGGGGACAGGGAGCTACTGGGCATAAAATCCACCCTTGAAGAGTGGCGATACCTATTAGAAGGGGCCCTGCATCCCATTTTGATCTATGCAGATCACAAAAACTTACCACAAAAAGTACCTCAGGACAGCTAAGAGACTCAAACATCGCCAGCACCGCTGGGCACTTTTTCTCTCACTTCCAATTCTACATTACGTACAGGCTTGGGTCGAAGAATGTCAAGCCAGGCACCCTTTCTCAGATGTTCTGTGAGCCTGGAACTCCTTCCCCCCCCACACCATTCTTCACCCATGGAACTTCCTACTGTCCCAGGAAGATCTGCTTTCACAGATCAGGCGAACCCTCGCTGGCTCCTCCCGGGCCATCTGATCATGGATTACTAATAATGGATGGCTTATTGTGGCATGGTAACAGCAGAATGTATTTTGGGGTTCGTTTTTTGCTATATGTTAGAAATATTGTATAAATGGACAACTTTGTGTAAAAAAAATGTGCTTTTTATTTTCTTTCCACATTTTCCAAAAACTTCTGGAAAAAAATGACATGTTCAAAAGACTCATTATGCCTCATAGATTTTATATGTTGGGGTGTTTGCTTTCCAAAATGGGGTCATTATGTGGGCGTTTCCATTGTCCTGGTGCTCCAGGGCCTTCAAAATTGTGATAGGTCGTCATGACATTAGATGTGTAATTTATGCCCCTAAAATGCCTAGAGGTGCTCCCTGCATGTTGGACCTCTGTGGCTAGGCTGTGTAAAAGTCTCACACATGTGGTATTGCCATACTCAGGAGGAGTAGCAGAATGTGTTTTGGGTTGTAGTTGCAAGTATGCAAATGCTGTGTCAGGGAAATAACCTGTTAATATGGCAATTTTCTAAAAAAAAAAAAATTTGCAAAGAATTGTGGGAAAAAAATTGCAACTTCAAAAAACTCAGCATGCATCTTACTAAATACCTTGAAATGTCTACTTTCCAAGAAGGGGTAATTTGGGGGGTATTTGTACTTTCCTGGCTTGCAAGGCTGGCCAAACATGTTCAGTATTCTTGTAAAATTTTCCTTTTAGATTTACCAAAAACCATATAATTTGAGGTCAAAACTAAACAACGTTAAAATGTATCCAATTAGGCAAGGCATTAGGTATCCAATTAGACCTTCTATACATTTGTGCATGTGCCACCTGTGTGTGTGCATATGTATGTGTATATATATATATATATATATATATATACATATTTATTATATATTATATTTTTTACAATTTTAGAATAGACTGGGATTGATGTGTCGTTCCATGTCTCCCTCCTTGGTATGGAATACTTATTTCATCATGGTTTCCACCCTGTGCTGTTTGCCTTGGTTGGGACGGGATCATCCTTGCCTCAGCCCCGGGTCAGACCCTGATATGGCTCTCCCCTCTCTTCCTCTCAAGCTAGACCAATTTATCGAGCTGACATGTAAGTAGGAGAAACTCCCCCTATCCATGGGTGTACTTATTTTGTATTCCTTATGAGTCTGATTAACTCATCTTATTTATACTTACAGCCACGATAATTCATAGCATTGCACTCCTGACGAGTGGCTATAAGCCACGAAATGCATAGAGTTACATCAATGCATATATCATCTGACTTCTACATCAATTATAATGCTTCTGCTCATGTATATAATTTTTTTACATCATTCTTATGTGTTTCTATATTCATGATAATTTTATTCTACTTATATTGTGTTATGTCAGCTCTTTTCAGGGCCCTTGATGGCCAGATCTCTGTAAATGATTATGTTCATCATTATGTCAATCTTTATACAGTATGTGAATAAAATAATAATTTTTATACGCTTGTACTTTTGTTCGTATGTGGCATGTCTCATTTAAAGTCCCAGGACCAAATTTTCCTTGTTTGTACACTACATAGTTTAAGGTAAATCTAAGGGTCCTTTCACATGTACGGACTGTTCAGATCCGTCTGTCAGTTTTTCAGGCGGACCTGAACAGACACTCCATTCTCCTCCTATGGAGCGATGGATGTCATCGGTAACCTGTCCGCTGACATCTTGTTCAGTACCTGGTAGTGAGCCTGACAGCCGGGGGTGGCCTTTCCTACGACTCCGGTTCGTGGGACCGCTGGAGTTGGGAACAGCGGCCACAGGAGCACGGTGGGGTAAGAGTGCCTGTAGAAGTCCAGGAGTATCAGTCAGCAGCGGACAGGAGATGTGCTGGAAGGGTGCTGATGTTTAGAGCAGGATACTTGTTGGGACCGGATGGTCGCAGGCACAGTAGCGGAGTTAGGGACAAGCAGGGTCGGCAATGGGCAGGCAGCAGAGGTACAGAAGGATCAGGCAGTCGGATGGTCGTAGGCAAGCCAGGGGTTGGTACAGGCAGAGTTCAGGCAAAGTCAGGCAGGTCGGGTCTTAGGAATCAGATAATTGGTAGCAGAAAACAGGGCACATGCTGTAGATCAGACAGCATTTGCTACAGGAAGCAGGAGGTTTAAATAGAGCTGCTCCTCTAAGAATTAGAGGACACAACAATCAAATGATATTAACCCTCCGCACCGTCTTCTAACATTGCCCCCCCCCCAAGGGGCAGCCTCCGGATGCCCAGCTGGGCACTTCTTAGCGGTTGACTGCGGATGATAAAGCAGCTGCAAGCTCCTGAATCAATGATGGCTGTGACCGACACGGATCTTCCAGGTAGCTGGAAGGACACTGGAAGGGCCAAGTGGGCTGACCGGGCGGGCTTTAGTAAGGGTCCTATGGATGACCCGAGGAGGGCCTTCTGTTGTTTAGCCGGGCAGTTGTGCACATAGTGACCTGCCTCACCACAGTAGAGGCAGAGGTGGCCCTGACGCTGGCGTAAGCCCTCCTGCGGAGGCAGCGGGGAGCGGGCCGGGACTTGGGGTTGGGTCCATGCTGGTTGAGGTGACCGTGCAGAGGCCTCTTGTCTGCGTTCACGCAGGCGACGGTCAATCTGGATAGAGAGTGCAAACAGATCGTCCAGAGAACTTGGAACACCCACACGGGCCAACTCATCTTTAAGGTCTTCGGACAGACCCAGACGGAAGCGATGCCGCAATGCTGCGTCATTCCAGTGAGTGTCTGCACTCCACCGCCGGAAGTCAGCTACATAGTCTTCGGTGACTCTATCGCCCTTCTGGAGTGCATGGAGCATGGATTCCGCGGTGGCAGCCCGTTGAGGGTCATCAAATAGTTGAGACATCGCCTGGAATAAGGAGGACAGGGTACCCAGCCGGGTGTCCTGGGTCTCCCACAGGTGATGAGCCCAGGCTTGGGGTGCACCCTGCAGCAGGGATATGACAAACCCCACGTTGATTTGCTCTGCCTGGAAAGTCCGTGGCTGCAGGGAAAAGTAGAGCTGACAGGAGATACAAAAAGCCCTGAACTTGGACAGGTCTACGGTGAACCTTTCAGGGGTAGGTACCCGGGGCTCTGGAGCGGGCATCGTAGTGGGCGAATCGAGGCTGGTGGTTGTTGCAGGGCCGGCAGGGGTGTTTACAACTTGCTCCTCGAGGAGGGCATGCTTCTCCTGAAGTGCCCTGATGGCTTGCGTAAGGTCCATGAGGTGTTGGTTGACCTCATGTAGACTAGAGGCCCCCCTGCAGGCTCAGTCATGGCTGTCTGATAATGTTAAGTACCTGTTAGTGAGCCTGATGGCCGGGGGTGGCCTCTCCTACGACTCCGGTTCGTGGGACCGCTGGAGTTGGGAACAGCGGCCACAGGAGCACGGTGGGGTAAGAGTGCCTGTAGAAGTCCAGGAGTATCAGTCAGCAGCGGACAGGAGATGTGCTGGAAGGGTGCTGATGTTTAGAGCAGGATACTTGTTGGGACCGGATAGTCGCAGGCACAGTAGCGGAGTCAGGGACGAGCAGGGTCGGCAATGGGCAGGCAGCAGAGGTACAGAAGGATCAGGCAGTCGGATGGTCGTAGGCAAGCCAGGGGTCGGTACAGGCAGAGTTCAGGGAAAGTCAGGCAGGCCGGGTCACAGGAATCAGATAACGGGTAGCAGAATGCTCAGGAAAACAGGGCACACGCTGTAGATCAGACAGCATTTGCTACAGGAAGCAGGAAGTTTAAATAGAGCTGCTCCTCTAAGAATTAGAGGAAACAACAATCAAGTGATATTAACCCTCCGCACCATCTTCTAACACATCTGTTCCGCTCTGATCTGCTAAATACAGATGGATGGAAACCCTATTTTCCATCCGTCTGGCGGATCGGATGAACACGGACAGACTGTTCGTGTTCATCTAATCCCCCATAGAGGAGAGCGGAGCTCTAACAGGTGTGTCCCTGCACAGAGTGCAGAGACTGACCTGTCATCCACTGGCTCAGGGGGGATCCATGGATGGATCCCCGCTGAGCAGAAGAGCCAGTCAAAACGGACTCCTCACGTGGGAAAGGACCCTTAAGGAAAATTGTCCATAAAAATTGAACACGTATGGCCAGCCTTAGTGTCTCAAGAAATGAGATAGGCCGTCAGTACATCAGGTGTAATCAGGTGTGATAAATTTTCAATGATTGGCACCATAGCATGTAGACTCTATAACCTTCACAAAAACCATACAATACACATGGATTTGGGCTATTTTTACCAAAGATACTGTACGTAGCAGTATAAATTTTGCCCACCATTTTATGAAGAAAATTACTAATTTGCAAAATGTTGTGTCAGAAACCAAGAAAACATTTTTTTTTATAGAATTTTCGGTCTTTTTTTATTCATAGCACAAAAAATAAAAAACCCTGTAGTGATTAAATACCACCAAAAGAAAGCTCTATTTGTGTTAAAAAAACTACACATTTCATATAGGTACATTGTTGAATGAATGAGAAATTGTCATTCAAAGTGTGAGAGAGCGCTGAAAACTGAAAATTGGCCTGGGCCGAAAGGGGGTTAAAGTGGCCAGTAGACACGTGGTTAATGTCATAAGCATAACACATTTTGTATATTTAGATTTTTTTTAAATAATCCATTATGGTACAGGTTCTCAATCAAATATTTGCTAAATGAGAGATTTGCATGACATAATGTTAGGTTTGTAAACCATTTCTTACACCTGTTGAGACACTTAATTAGCTCAGCTATTAATTATACATTTGGGTCATACAACCCAAAGGAACCTGCTATTTCTGCTGTAATGCAACTATATAAAAAGGTAAATATTGGTTTAAAAGAGGCTAGTGATCTCTGGAGCACCTCATATTCCTGTTGAGCTTTTCTTGCTTTTTTGGTATGTTAGGACTTCCATTAACGAAGTATGATTTTCTAATAATGTAATGTGAATTATAATCTGTTTATGCATCAATATGAATCTTGACATAAGGGATGAGAACATGCTACTGCTTTTCAATTATTTCATTGTACTAGTGCTTGTATTTCTCAACTGCTTCATTTGTGAGAATTTCTGCCACTGGTCAACAGTCAATAAAGAAACCGTAACTTTGCACTGTAAAAAATAGAAATGTAATATACCATTCTATGTGACAATGTTCAACTGAAAGGCATATTCCAAGAGAAAAACAAAAATTATTTCTCTTTCCCCGACTTTTCAAAAATGTTTTTAACAGAAACAATGTAAGAATGGCATTCAAGAAGAACGGAAAGCAGAATTATCAAAAAGAACTAGCCCTATAATATTTTGCACTTATAGCATTTTTTTTTCAAATAAAAACGACTTAAATCATAATTTAAAAAGTAATTTAATTTGATAATGTAACAGATATCCGAAAATTCACACTTTTGTTATTATTTCAATTTTTTTATTCTAAACCAGCTGTTGAGCACAGCATATAAAATCCTGTCATGTTCATATTGATGTTCTAAACCCACTATCAGTGTAAACTAATTTTCATGTATATATGAGATACAACATTTACCCACTTTGCACAATGTAGCACAATAGTTGGCTGTAAGTTAGATTACTTCGTTCACACACATTCTCTTGTGAAAACTTAAATCCTGTGATTTTCCCAAGTGGCCTCCTTCTCCCTTCAGTAACCCTTAAAGCTGTATTTTTTATCTTTTTCATTCTACTTTTTTTCAGATGATTTCTGGTCAGTCATGGGGTTCACATTTTATGCAAGTAAATTACTGTTACATGCAATCCATTGGTGTATTGGCATCCTCTTTGTAGGTGACTATTGTGGGTACCTCTGATGCCAAAAACACATCTTCACAAATTGGCCTATTTAGAGATGTGCATTTGTTTATCATTCAGGTTTGTCATGTGATGTCCTGGGTCCTATTTGGTCCTCTATCAATAGTTAGAGATCATGGATAATGCAGTGACACTCTGGTGATAACATGAAAGGTGTCATACTTAGTAATGAGACCATGACACCCTTAGTTCAAAATCCTTCCTCAGTCTTTGGAGTTAAGCAAAATTGGGTATCATTTCATTTGGACTGAGGACATGTGGGAAAGAAGATGTGTGGAAGAATAGTGCAAGATAGAAGTTGAGTATTGCAGTTAGAGCTCCTTTTATTTTTCCAGAAGGGCAAAAAAAAAGCCTCCTTCCTGCTGGTACCACCTCAGCAAGCCATGTGAGGGGCACCAGTGCAGATGTACTCCCAATCTGGGCTATGTGCACTCATAGACACACATAGCGCTGGTAAACCCTTCCTCCTTACAGGAATTTGACTGACATCAGCAGGTTACTGTAAGGTAATTGTTTATGGATTGCAAGGACAAGTAGTGGGGAGTTTTTTTTACCTAATGCAGGGGATACAGTACATTAGGGTAAAAAATAATTTTGACTTTAATCACTTGCTGACCGCCCGCCGCAGCGTGACGGCAGCAAGGTGGCTTGCTATCGCGAAACGCCGTCACAGGACAGCGGCTACGATAACTAGCATTGTGAGCGCACGCCGCCGTAGACATGCTCACTGTGTTGGGGGGGGGGGGGGGGGGTGGGTAGGGTGGACTCAATCGCTGCCGGCTCCCTGCGATGGCCCCCCGCACTGAAAGAATGGAGGTCCGTGTATATAAACACGGATCTCCGTTCTGTTAGGGGGGGGGAGGGCAGTGATCACAGGCTTCCTCTATATGGAAGCCGTGATCACCCCCTTTCCCCAGGCAGGGCAGCCCTCACACAGTTATAACACGCCCAGGGAACACAGATAACCCTTAGAGCGCCCCCTGCAGGTTAACCCCTTCACTGCCAATGGCATTTACACAGTAATCAGTGCATTTTCATAGCACTGATCGCTGTATAAATGCCAATGGTCCCAAAAAGTGTCAAAATGGTCCGACATGTTCGCTGCAATATTGCAGTACCGCTAAAAATTGCAGATCGCTGCGATTACTAGTAAAAAATAATTTTAAAAAACCCCCAGAAATGAATTCTCATCATTCGTAAACGTGGCAACTTTTGCGAAAACCAATCAATAAACGCCAATTGCGATTTTTTTTTTTACCAAAAATATAAGGAAGAATATAAATCGCCCAAAACCGATGGAAAAAATGTTTTTTTATTTTTTTTTTGGATTTGTATTTTAGCAAAAAGTAAGAAATTTGTGTTTTTTGCAAAATTGTTGCTCTTCTTTTGTTTATAGCGGCGATCAGAAATGATGTAAAGGGGATCAAATACAACCAAAAGTAAGCTCTATTTGTGGGAAAAAAGGACGCAAATTTCGTTTAGGTTCAACGTCGCACGACCGCGCAGTGCCGAATCGCAAAAAGTGCTCTGGTCCTAAAGTGGGAAATCCTTCCAGGGCTGAAGTGTTTAATAACTTTGAGACTTCTGTGATCTTGGTTTGAAAAAATCCTTATGAGGACCCGCTCCCTCCTTGCTCCTCCTCCACTTAAAAACATTATTTCATTGCTTTCACTGCCTGTAACACGATCTATAAAAAGTGGAGAGTTTAATGAGTCACATGACTCTACCCCATTCACAGATTGAGGGCTTTAAATAAACCTTTAGCACCTATTAGTGGAAATGTATCAACCTTTAAAGCTTGAAAATCTTTCCTGAAAACTACTAAATAATTAAGTGAATGGGAAAATAGGCATACAAACTGTTTCTATGGCATTGGCAATGGCCCTCTGTTTCTAAGGATTCCAAAAATGTAAAAAAAAAGTCATTGCAGTAATTACTGTATCTCACAAAACTGAGTACACCCCTCACATATTTGTAAATATTTTATTCTATATTTTCATGTGACAATTATGAAGAAATTACACTTTACTACAATGTAAGGTAGTGTGAACAGCTTGTATAGCAGTGTAAATGTGCTGTCCCCTCAAAACAACTCAACACACAGCCATTAATGTCTAAACCGCTGGCAACAAAAGTGAGTACACCCCTAAGTGAAAATATCCAAAGTGGCCCCAAAGTGTCAATATTTTGTGTGGCCACCATTATTTTCCATAAATGCTGTAACATAGATTTCACCAGAGCTTCACTGGTTGCCTGAAAGAAACTACAGTCCGAAGCCTTTGCTAGTTTGCCTGTGCGCCATCGCGCGCGCACGTGGCCGCATCGCAGTTCAGTTTAAGGGTCTTGGTAATCTTCTTATAGCCTAGGCCATCTGTATGTAGAGAAATAATTCTTTTTTCAGATCCTCAGAGAGTTTTTTTGCCATGAGGTGCCATGCTGAACTTCCAGTGACCAGTATGAGAGAGTGAGAGCGATAACACCAAATTTAACACACCTGCTCCCCATTCACACCTGAGACCTTGTAACACTAACGAATCATATGACACCGGGGGGAAAAAATGGCTAATTGGGCCCAATTTGGACATTTGCACTTAGGGGTGTACTCACTTTTGTTGCCAGAGGTTTAGACATTAATGGCTGTGGGTTGAGTTATTTTGAGGGAACAGAAAATTTACACTGTTATACAAGCTGTATACTCACTACTTGTAGCAAAGTGTCATTTCTTCAGTGTTGTCACATGAAAAGATATAATAAAATATTTATAAAAATGAGAGGGGTGTGAGCTACTAGCCAAACCTTAAGGATTACTCGCCACCAGTTGCCCAACCCAACCTGTACCCTAATCTTGCCCCTAAACATGCCCTAATAATTTATCTCATGAAATGACACTTAAATGTTTTATGCAGAATTAAGTCACAAAAATAAATATTAACAACTTTATCGGTGCCTATCAATGCAGCATCACCTGTGCCCATCATTGCAGCCTTGCTTGTGCCCATCATTGCAGCCTTGCTTGTGCCCATCATTGCAGCCTAACCTGTGCCCATCATTGCAGCATGACCTGTGCCCATCATTGCAGCGTGGCCAGTGCCCATCATTGCAGCGTGACCAGGGCCCATCATTGCAGCCTCAACTGTGTCCATCATTGCAGCGTAACCAGTGCCCATCATTGCAGCCTCACCGGTGCCCATCATTGCAGCCTCACCTGTGCCCATCATTGCAGCCTCACCTGTGCCCATCCTTGCAGCCTCACATGTGCCCATCATTGCAGCGTGACCTGTGCCCATCATTGCAGTGTGACCAGTGCCCATTATTGCAGTGTGACCAGTGCCCATGATTGCAGGAAGAGAGAGGATGGCTGGATCATCACAGGGAAAGAGAGCGTGGAGGAAGAGGAGAGCTGGCCGGATCACAGAGTGGGGATTGCCCGCTGTAGCAGCTTACATTTGAATTGCCGCTGCTGGCGGTCACACACAGTCCCGTCTCCTAACATGGTGCCTGTAACAGACAGAACAAGTCCACACCAGCATTGGACCAGTGTTCTGTCTGTCACAGGTGCTGGGTAGTGTTGAGCGAACCCGGACTGTAACGTTCGGGTCCGTACCGAACTTTAGGGTGTCCGTGGCACGGACCCGGACCCGGACATTTCAAAAATCGTTCGGGTTCGGTCCGGGGTTCTGCTATTTTACTCCACGTGTTGAGAAGCTGCAGGGCAGCCAATCAACAAGCGTTTCACTGGTTTGCCCTTAGAAGCCATCACAGCCATGCCTACTAATGGCATGGCTGTGATTGGCCGGTGCATCATGTGACCCAGCCTCTTTATAAGCTGGAGTCACAGTGCTGCAGTCACATGCTCCTTGGGTTAGTATAGGGAAAGGTAGCTGACGGCGTGAGGGACAGATTTTAGCCATTTTAAGACCTGATCCTGCATCCTGAGATAGATTACTTTACTACTGCTGTCTGTGCTGTTGCTCTGAGGACAGATAGCAGAAATTAGAGATTTCACATACCGCTGCTTTGAGTTG
>BLSH010479607.1:341885-356081 GCA_018402905.1 Glandirana rugosa | reverse complement strand
CTGCGGGCTCCCGGACACCATAGAGCGCTGCTCTGATCTCACACAGTGAGAAGACAGAGCAGCCGCAGTACTTCATTTGGCCACTGGGGCTTCATTCGGCCCCAGTGGCCAAATGAAGTACTGCGGCGGCTGGAGCTGCTTCTTTCTGAATGGGATCTGGCTGCAGAGTGGAGCTCCACTATGCGCAGGGTGATGACATCATCACAGCGCAGTGGTGGCGGGAGATATGAATCGCCCTCTCAGCTCTGTCAGGCTGCATTTCATGGACACAGGTATGTGCTGTATTTCATGGATCTGTATTGTGCTGTATTTCATGGATCTGTATTGTGCTGTATTTCATGGATCTGGTGTATTGTGCTGTATTTTATGGATCTGTATTGTGCTGTATTTCATGGATCTGGTATATGACTGTATTTCATGGATCTGGTATATGGCTGCACTGGTAAATATTTTAGTACACCATTTGGTTCAGAATATTTTTTTTTCTTGTTTTCTTCCTCTAAAACCTAGGTGCGTCTTATGGTCAGGTGTGTCTTATGGTGCGAAAAATACGGTATAGTATCTCACAAATGTGAGTACACCCTCACATTTTTGTAAATATTTTATTCTATCTTTTCATGTGGTTTTGAGAAAGCACTCTACAGTGTGAAACATGTCAACCTGATTCAGTCGGTGTTGGTGGACATTCAATAAATCTTTCATGTCATTTATTCAACTTGGAGTGCAGCAAATTTCTTCTTCCATTTGGCCTCTTCTGCAAAATTGTCCTCTTGAACCTGCAATGCTCCCTAAGTGTTCAAGGGGCTACGCAAGCAGCCAGGCTAAAAGATGCCATGTGGTGCTTCAGTTGGTCTGTCTAGGGGACAGGAACCACACTGGGGCAGAGATTCTGTAAGCTTTGCAGGGGCAGGCGCAGAGGTGGTTGATGCCACGGCAGCTTGATCCAGGAATGGTTGTATGCGACAATGGCATCAACCTTCTCTCTCCTCTCCAAAAGGGACACTTGATACAAGTCCCATGATTGGCACACATACTGAATTTGGTGGTGCAGCATTTCTTGACCAGATGCCCAGGCTTACCAGATATTCTGAGGCATGCCAGAAAAGTCTGTGGTAATTTCCGGCGGTCATACAATGCCAGTGCTCGGCTGGCTGACATTCAATGGGAATTCAACCTGCCTACCAACTGCCTCATTTGTGAGATGTCCACCAGGTGGAACTCAACATTGGCAATGATGCAGTGGCTGCACACACAGCAGAGGGCCATCAATGAGTACCTGTCTGAGTATGGCACCAGGACAGGCTAGGGGAGTTTGGCTTTTTTTCACCACGTCAGTGGCTACTGATCAAGGATGCATGCACTGTCCTGTCACTGTTTGAGGAGGCCACAAGGATGGTGAGCAGCGACAATGCATCCATCAGTGACACTGTCCCTCTAGTATTCCTGCTGGAGTACATGCTTTGTGGAATCATGAACAGGGCACTTAAGGCAGAACAACAGGAGGAAGAGGAGGACTTCCTTTCCTCTCAAGCCCCCCCTTTATGCAGATATCATTCCTGCAGGGCCACCAAACACACAGGAAGAAGAGCAGGAGGATTTTGTCAGCATGGATGTGGAGGATAACATGCAGCAGTCTTCAAGGGATGGTTTTCAGGCCCAGAAACCCAAGAAGTTGTACGTGGCTGGGAGGAGGTAGTTCCTGACAATGTCATCCTCAGTGACCCAGAGGACTGTCATGCCTCCTCAAACGTATGCTGCATGGGCTCCCTGATTCTGCAAGGCCTGCAAAAAGACCTCAGGATTGGTGGTTTCAAGGAGAGGGAACATTACAAGGGTAAAGTTGCAGAGCTTATCCTGCCAACACAGAGGGAGTAGAGGATGAAACATATTCAGGATACCTTGGAAAAAAGTTTGTGCAATGCCTTTCCAGACCCTGAGAGGTTACCATTTCCTGGTGCTGGACAATGTGTTTCTGAGGCTTCATTCGGTCAGAGGAAGTACGGTGGAGAAGGATCAATGCCTTTAAACAATTCTTCAGTCCTCAGTGCCAAGGACTGATAGGTTCAAGCAACCATCGGCAGCATCTGCATTATATGGGGCAGGAATATCTAGGGACAAGAGCAGACTTGGAGACCTTTCCAACAGAGCATCCACTGGGTTACTGGGTCTTGAGGATGGCCCACTGACCGGAACTTGCTCAATATGCAATCGAGCTACTGGCCTGTCCTGCATCCAGCATACTTTCTGACCATTCAGTGCTGCCAGTAGTTTTGTAATGGATCAAAGAGTGTGCCTGTCCACAGACTCCGTTGATAGGCTCACATATATAAAAATGAATCAATCCTGGATCAGCAGCTATCAAGCCCCTGATGCTGATCTAACTGATTGAATTTGCTAGGGATCTGGGATCCCTTGCCTATGCTGCCTAAGTGCCTATCCTATTCACGAATCTTGATGATGTTAGCTTCCAACAATATTTTTGGTTTAGGGCACTACCAACACCCAAGGCCGAATTTTTCTGCACCTGTTTAACAGAGGAATGTAATTACAATCTTTCAAAATAATGTTTAACTGCAGGGCCCATTCCTGCAAACAGCAAGAGTGACTGTGAGGGGTTACAATGTTCAGGCACCACCAACACCCAAGGCCTAATTTTTCTGCACCTGTTTCACCGGGGCATGTAATTACAATTTTTAAAATCATTTTTAACAGCAGGGCCCATTCCTGCACCCAACAAGGCTAACTGTGAGGGGTTATAGTGTTCAGGCACCACCAACACCCAAGGCCCAATTTTTCTGCACCTGTTTGACTGGGACATGTAATTACAATTTTTAAAATAATTTTTAACTGCAGGGCCCATTCCTACACCCAACAAGAGTAACCGTGGGGGGTTACAGTGTTCAGGCACCACCACACCCACACAAGGCCCAATTTTTCTGCACCTGTTTGATTGGAGCATGTAATTAAATTTTTTTAAATAATTGTTTAACAGCAGGGCCCATTCCTGCGCCCTACAATAGTAACTGTGAGGCGTTACAGTATTAAGGCACCACCAACACCCAAGACCCAATATTTCTGCACCTTTTTGACTGGGGCATGTAATTACAATTTTTAAAATAATTGTTTACAGCAAGGCCCAATCTGGCACCCAACAAGAGTAACTGTGAGGGGTTACAGTGTTCAGGCACCACCAACACCCAAGGCCCAATTTTTCTGCACCTGTTTGACTGGACTGGGGCATGTAATTACAATCTTATATAGTCCAGTCCCCGTAGTATATATAATACAGTTCAGAGTATATAGTGCAGTTTGTATAGCATATATATTGCAGTTCAGAGTATATAGTGCAGTCCGCATAGTATATATATTGCAGTTCAGAGTATATAGTGTAGTCCATATAGTATATATATATATATATATATATATATATAATTTCAAAGTATATGGTGCAGTCATTGTAGTATATATAATACAGTAGAGAATATATAGTACAGTCATTGTAGTATACAGTATTTCACAAAAGTGAGTACACCCCTCACATTTTTGTAAATATTTTATTATATCTTTTCATGTGACAACACTGAGGAAATTACACTTTGCTACAATGTAAAGTAGTGAGTGTACAGCTTGTATAACAGTGTAAATTTGCTGTCCCCTCAATATAACTGAACACACAGCCATTAATGGCTAAACCGCTGGCAACAAAAGTGAGTACATCCCTAAGGGAAAATGTCCAAATTGGAAAGTTTGTGAAATTGTGAAAGTGGCAATATTTTGTGTGGCCACCATTATTTTCCAGCACTTCCTTAACCCTCTTGGGCATGGAGTTCACCAGAGCTTCACAGGTTGCCACTGGAGTCCACTTCCACTCCTCCATTACATCATTTAATGTTAGAGACCATGCGCTCCTCTGCCTTCCATTTGAGGATGCCCCACAGATGCTCAATATGGTTTAGGTCTGGGGACATGCTTGGGCAGTCCATCACCTTTACCCTCAGCTTCTTTAGCAAGGCAGTGGTCATCTTGGAGGTGTGTTTGGGGTCATTATCATGTTGGAATACTGCCCTGTGGCCCAGTCTCCGAATGGAGGGGATCATGCTCTGCTTTAGTATGTCACAGTACATGTTGGAATTCATGGTTCCCTCAATGAACTGTAGCTCCCAGTGTCGACAGCACTCATGCAGCCCCAGACCATGACACTCTCATCACCATGCTTGACTGTAGGCAAGACACACTTGTCTTTGTACTCCTCACCTGGTTGCCGCCACACACGCTTGACACCATCTGATCCAAATAAGTTTATCTTGGTCTCATCGGACCACAGGACATGGTTCCAGCAATCTGTGTCCTTAGTCTGCTTGTCTTCAGCAAACTGTTTGTGGGCTTTCTTGTGCATCATCTTTAGAAGAAGCTCCCTCCTGGGATGACAGCCATGCAGACCAATTTGATGCAGTGCACGGCATATGGCCTGAGCACTGCCAGGCTGACCCCCACCCCTTCAATCTCTGCAGCAATGCTGCCAGCACTCATACATCTATTTCCCAAATACAAGCTCTGGATGTGTCACTGAGAACAATCATCTTTTTTGTGCAATCAACTTCTTTAGTCGACCATGGCGAGGCCTGTTCTGAGTGGAACCTGTCCTGTTAAATCGCTGTATGGTCTTGACCACCGTGCTGCAACTCAGTTCCAGGGTTTTGGCAAGCTTCTTATAGCCTAGGCCATCTTTATGTAGAGCAAAAATTCTTTTTTTCAGATTCTCAATTCTCTTTGCCATGTTTAACTTCCACTGACCAGTATGAGAGAGTGAGAGTGATAACACCAAATTTAACACACCTGCTCCCCATTCACACATGAGACCTTATAACACTAACTAGACACATGACACCAGGAAGGGAAAATGGTTAATTGGGCCCAATTTGGACATTTTCAATTAGGAGTGTACTCACTTTTGTTGCCAGCGGTTTAGACATTAATGGCTGTGTGTTGAGTTATAAAGTCATCAGATGGGCACACCCCATGGCTTTATAAGAGCTGTGATAAAGTGGGGGACGTCCCAATGGAGAAAGACAGCATCAGGAGAAGAGCATCTTTTTTGTTTTCAGTGGGTAACTAGCAGCGAGGAAGACGACAGCAGCGGTGAGGAAGAAGACAACAGCACAGGAGAACACGACCCTAGGAGAGACAGCACCAGGAGAAGATGGATCGGGGAGAAGACAGATGGGGAGAAGACAGAGCTATTTTTTTTAACCACTTGCCGACCAGCCATCGTCGTATGACAGCGGCAGGTCGGCCCTGCTGCGCAAATCAACGTAGCTGCACTTGTGCCCAGGGCAGTGATGTCATCTCCCCTCGTGGAGCACTTTTTGGTTCCAGCTCGAGAGGAGAAGACACACATAGTGAGTACACCAAAGCACTACACTAACACCAGGACACATAGGCACACGATTAACCCCTTGATCACTCCCTGATCGCCCTGCCAGTTAACCTCTTCACTCCCTGTCACTGTTTTACCAATTGCAGTTTTCAGATTTTTCACTGATCACTGTATTGGTGTCACTTGTGACACTAAATAGTGTTAGGGCAGTTAGTGGTAGTTAGTGGTAGGCCCAGGTAGGTTTAGGGTACCCCACATTAAAACCTAATAAAGGTTTAACCCCTTGATCACCCCCAGTTAACCCTTTCACCCCCTGTCACCAGTGTCATTAGTATAGTGTTCAGATCTATTTTCTGATCACCGTATTAGTGTCACGGGTGATGATAGTTAGCTAGTTAGCCAGTTAGTGTCACTTAAAGGGTACCCCCATATATTACCTAATAAAGGTTTTACTCCCTGATCACCCCCAGTTAACCCTTTCACCCCCTGTCACAGTGTCACTAGTATAGGGTACAGATATTTTTTTTCTGATCACTGCTGTTGACATCAGTTAGGTTTTAGCATCAGTTAGGGTAAGCATAATACCAGGCAGGGTCAGATTAGTTCAGGTACCATAACATGCACACACACACACACACTAGATAGCTCCGTTACTAGTATAGTGTCTGAATGGATCAATATCTTTGATGTGATCAGAACTATATTAGCATCCCCAGAAGTTTAGTGTTCCCAAAAATGTGGCGTTAGCGGGATCAGCCCAGATACTTGCTAGCACCTGTGTTTAGCCCCTCCGCCCAGCCCACCCAAGTGCAGTATCAATAGATCCCTGGCACTTACAAAACACAGCACACATAACTGCAGTGTCCCGCCTAATCCCTGTGAATGCTAACAGTTAATTTTTTGGTAGCAGTCTCTGACAACCAGGTGCTCTTTTATCTGAGTCACACCAATGTACCTATAAATTCAAAAGGTCAAAATGTCCAAACAGACGTACACTAGTGAAGAGGCCTACACGTTGCTGAGCATGACAGATGAGATGGGGAAGCTCCACTGTCAGATCAGGCTCAGTATGCAAGCCAATAGAGAGCAGCGGCACCCTGATAGATAGCTCTGACAACAGAGTAGTGGTCCCTGCTAAGGTCAGGCGTACCCGACCCCATTCTTTGGTTGCTGAGGTACAACATCTGCAAGGCTCTCGTATGGAGCAGAGAACCAGTACTAGTGCCGCTCATCCTTCTGGTGAACTGGCAAGCACCAGCGGCCTAGTACACCCTGGTCGTAGACAAACCAGCACTGCAGTAAATCTTGGTGATGTTGCGAGTCCCATATTCGCAGTTCAAGCTGATGCGGTGGCTAGCACAAGTAGTGTCCCGCAGCCACTAAGAAGACAAAGCCGAGTTCCTGATTACATTTTCTGGCCATCTTGCTTTCAAACAGTTTTTCCCCAGCAAGCGTGCCAGATATGGGGTCAAGATGTATAAGCTCTGTGACAGGGCCACAGGCTATACATATAGTTTTATGGTTTACAAGGGAAAAGATAGTCACGTGGAGCCCTCCAACTGCCTACACTACATAGGGAGCACTGGCAAGATTGTTTGGGACTTGGTGTCACCTTTATTTGGAAAGGGGTACCACTTGTACGTGAACAATTATTGTTTTAGTTCTGTCCTCCATTCATGCAGACACGGCAGTAGGGTTGCCACCTGTCCAGGATTCACCCGGACAGTTTGGGTTTGGAATCATGTGTCCGGGTTTCAGACAGCCTGAAACCCGGACACATTATTCAGACTGGACTATGGCTTCCTAGCAGGGTTGCTGGCTGCAGTTGTCTAAGCTGAGAGTGTCTGTTACACTCTTTTTAACACTGCTCAAAGACAGCACTAACAATTCCCCCCCCAAACACACACACAGATGGGAGAGGAGAGAGGGCTTGATCTGCAACTCTTCCTCCCACCCCTACCCCTTTGTGTCTGCCCACACTCCAAACCCTGGCGCTGTGCCTCTGAAAAGGAAAGTGGGGGGCAGAAATTTGATGTCCAGCAGCCTCTGATACATCTGGATGAGAGGTGCTAACTGCCAAAGGGTGAGTGAGCTTGCCATCCATCCCTGTCTGTCTGAAGTTTCCCCCTTCTCTCTCCTGCCTCTGAGTTAGTACATTAAGGTAAATCAGGGTTCTCAGAGCACCCTTTACCTCAGAGTTCCTTTTTTTTACTAGAGTTCTCAGTGTTCCCCCTTAAATCAGGGTTCCCAGACCACCCCTTATGTTAGAGTTATCAGAGTTCTCCCTTACACCAGAGTCTGCAGAGTTACAGTGAAAGGGAACAAGATCAGATGTAACAGGGGAACTCTGTGGATTCAAATGTAAAAGGACAACTCTGTGGACTCTGATGTAAAGGGGGACATTTGTTATTAACTTCATATGAGTAGAAATGCTATTTAATAGCAAAATATATGTATAGTTAATGCTATAAAAAAAATTGTCACGCGCCGCTAAAGTGTTCGGGTTTGACCTGAAGAAAAAGTGGCAACCATACATGGCAGTCAAATTCCAACGGTGACTGGTGTTGTTGAGAAGCCACTCTGTGTCCATGAATACAACCTTAATATGGGAGGGGTGGACTACAATGACCAGTTGGTGGCGCCGTACTTAATAGCCCATAAGGCCAGACGCTGATACAAAAGAGTGTCTGTATACCTTTTTCAATTGGCTCTGCTGAACGCTTATGTGCTATACAAAGTGTCAGGACGAACTGGATCCTTCCTTAAATTCCAGAAAGAGATTGTTACAGCCCTTCTGTTTCCAGACGGTGCTGTTCCCCAACTTCCCAATGCAAATGCAGTGAGTCGACTGCATGAGAGGCACATCCCAGAAGTCCTCTGTGGTACCTCAGGCCAAAGAACACCCCAAAAAAGATGTTGTGTCTGTAGGAAATGCAGATATAGGCATGACCCCCGCTTTTATTGTCCCTCCTGTCCTGGCCAGCCTGGTCTCTGCATTGGTCAATGTTTCACATACTAGTGGAGTATTAGCGTAGGGTACAGCACTGCATAGTCCTAGGGCACACATTCACAGGGTCTCAAAAGATGAGATGGCCAGCATCGCATTTTGAGAGACCCCAAGCTGGAAAGTTTACTGTTAAAATAAAAGTGCAAAAATAAATAAATAAACAATAAATAAATAAAAAAGCCAAAAATAGTTGTTGTTTTGTTGTTCTTCTCTCTCTGTTCTCTCTCTATTGTTATAGTTGTCAATTTCTTGTTCTCTCTCTATTGTTATAGTTGTTATTTTCTTGTTCTTCTCTCTCTCTTGTTCTGCACATTTTTTTATGCTTACCTGTAATGTTTTATTGTTACTGTTTTATTATGTTTGCTTTGCAGGTAATGTAATTCTTTTATACTTAACTGTTTACTGTGTTTTTATTGTTAATCATTATTTGCTTTGCAGGTACACCATTCAGCTGCAGTACTGATTTATTTTATCTTGACAGCAACAGCATTTGCTCCCACGATACATAAATCAGCGACTCCAGTGCTGTGGGAGGTGATTTCACCACCACAGTTAGAAAAGAGCATTTATGCTGAAGCACAGGGGCAGGGGTGGACATAAGGATGGATTTCCCCTATGCTTCGTCATATATTTTTAGAACGGTGCAAGTGGGTAGATGCAGGGCGGTTTTCTAACGGTGGACATACCACCAATTGATTGATTCTCTATTTTCACTCAAAGGCTGCATGAAACAAAGAGAACATTACAATATATGCCCAACAAAGACGTACTGGTATGTTGCTGGACTTTGAGCAGTTATACTGGAACTATGCCTCCTGGTTTAGGTATCATCTTGGTATCGTTTTTTGCAGTTGATTTCATGTAAAAGCAATCCTAGTGGCTAATTAGCCGCTAGACTGCTTTTACAAGCAGTGGGAGGGAACGTCCCCCCCACTGTCTTCCATGATTTCTCAGGCTCTTCTGTCCCACCGGAGAACCCAAGAATGCAGCAGGTGGTTCCGCCAGCTGACCATAGAGCTGATCGAAGACTAGAATGGCTTCAATCATCTCTATGGCCTTGTAAACCAGAAGCTATGAGCTTTTCATGACTTTGGTTTCACCGGATATAAACAGCGTCATTGGGAAATTGGGAAAGCATCTTATCACACCGATCTTGGTGTGGTCAGATGCTTTAAGGGCTGAGGAAATATCTAGAGTCTAATAGACCCCAAATTTTTCAAAAAAGAATGCCTGTCACTACATATTGCTATCATAGGGGATATTTAAATTCCCTGTGATAACAATAAAAATGATAAAAAAATTATTAAAAAAATGAAAGAGACAGTGTAAAAATAAAACAAATATCAAAATGAATAAAAAAAACAAAAAACGGTCTTGTGTCGTATGTAAACAGCAATTGCACCATGCATGTGAGGTACCACCACGAACGTCAGATCAAGGACAATAATTCCTGCAGTAGCCCTCCTCTGTAAATCTAAAGTGGTAACCTCTAAATGCTTTTAAAGGCTTTTAAAAATGTATATACAGTTGTGCTCATAAGTTTACATACCCTGGTAGAATTTATGATTTCTTGGCCATTTTTTAGAGAACATGAATGATAACACAAAAACATTTCTTTCACTCATGGTTAGTGTTTGGCTGAAGTTATTTATTATCAATCAACTGTGTTTACTCTTTTTAAATCATAATGACAACAGAAACTACCAAAATAACCCTGATCAAAGGTTTACATACCCTGGTGATTTTGGCCTGATTATATGCACAAAAGTTGACACAAAGGGTTTTGAATGGCTATTAAAGGTAACCATCCTCACCTGTGATCTGTTTGCTTGTAATTAGTGTGTGTGTATATAAGGTCAATGAGTTTCTGGACTCCTGACAGAGGTTGCATCTTTCACCCAGTGCTGCACTGACGTTTCTGGATTCTGAGTCATGGGGAGAGCAAAAGAATTGTCAAAGGATCTGTGGGGAAAGGTAGCTGAACAGTATAAAACTGGAAAGGGATATAAAAAGATATCCAAGTAATTGAGAATGCCAATCAGCAGTGTTCAAACTCTAATCAAGAAGTGGAAAACGAGGGGTTCTGCTGAAACCAAACCACCGTCAGGTAGACCAACTAAAATTTCAGCCACAACTGCCAGGAAAATTGTTTTAGGGATGCAAAGAAAAACCCACAAATAATTTCAGGTGAAATACAGGACTCTCTGAAAACATGTTTCAAGATGCACAATAAGGAGGCACTTGAAGAAAGATGGGCTGCATGGTCGAGTCGCCAGAAGAAAGCCATTACTACATAAACGCCACAAAGTATCCTGCTTACAATACGCCAAACAGCACAGAGAAAAGCCTCAAACCTTTTGGCACAAAGTCATTTGGAGTGATGAGACCAAAATTTAGCTTTTTGGCCACAACCATAAACACTACATGTGGAGACGAGTCAACAATTCCTGTGAAACACAGAGGTGGATCGCTGATGTTTTGGGGATGTGTGAGCTACAAAAGCACAGGAAATTTGGTCAAAATTGATGGCAAGATGAATGTAGAATGTTAACCAAAAAATACTGGAGGAACATTTGCATTCATCTGCCAGTAAGCTGCGCATGGGACGTACTTAGACATTCCAACATGACAATGACCCACAACACAAGGCCAAGTTGACCTGTCATTGGCTACAGCAGAATAAAGTGAAGGTTCTGGAGTGGCCATCTCAGTCTCCTGACCTCAATATCATTGAGCCACTCTGGACAGATCTTAAACGTCCAGTTCATGCAAGACAGCCAAAGAATTTCCAGGAACTGGAGTTTTTTTGCCAAGAGGAATGGGCAGCTTTATCATCTGAGAAGATAAAGAGCCTCATCCACAAATATCACAAAAGATTTCAAGCTGTCATTGATGTTAAAGGGGGCAATACATGGTATTTAGAACTGGGGTGTGAAAACTTTTGATCAGGGTCATTTGGGTAGTTTCTGTTGTCATTATGATTTAAAAAGAGTAAATGCAGTTGTGATTGATAATAAATGGCTTCAGCCAAACACTAACCATGAGTGAAAGAAAAGTTTTTGTGTTATTATTTATATTCTCTAAAAAATGGTCAAGAAATCATAAATTCTGCCAGGGTATGTAAACTTATGAGCGCAACTGTAGTTTGTCACAGCTGCGTGGGTATGCATCATTTTAAAGCATGTCATGTTTGGTATCTATGTACGCGGCATAAGAACATCTTTTATATTTCACCAAACATTTGAGCAATATAGTGTGTTTTTGTGCATTAAAATTCAAAAAAAGTGTTTTTTTCCCAAAAAATACTTTGTGAAAAAAAAATTGCAGCATGCACCATTTTAATCTGTAGGACCTCTGCTTTAAAAATATATATAATGTTTGGGGGTTCTAAGTAATATTCTAGCAAAAAAAAAAAAAAATTTCATGTAAACAAAAAGTGTCAGAAAGGACTTGGTGGTACAATTGGTTAGAAGAGAGGGTGATGTTGGGCATAAAATGCCAGGACAGTTCAACCCCCCCCCCCCCAAATGACCATGTTGGAAAGTAGACACCCCAAGGTATTTGCTAAGATGCATGGTGAGTATTTTCCAGCTCTCATTCGTTTTTCAAAATGAAGAAAGAAAAGGAAATTTTTTTTTTCTTTTTTCAATTTTCAAAACTTTGTGACAAAAAGGGAGATCTGCAAAATACTTAACATGCCTCTCAGCAAATATCTTGGTGTGTCTACATTCCAAAATGGGGTCATTTGGTGGGTTGTGTGCTATCTTGGCATTTCATGGCCTCCTAAACAGTGAAGAGTGAAATCAAAAATTTACGCCTTTAAAAAGCCTGAAGGTGGTGCTTGGATTTAAGGTCCTGTATGCAGTTAGACAGCCAAAAAGTCCCACACATATGATATCCCTGTACTCGAGAGAAGCAGCAGAATGTATTTTGGGGTGTAATTTCACATATACCCATGGCATGTTTGAGCAATATTTCATTTAGTGACAACTTTGTGAAAATTTTTTTTGTCATTTTTAAAATATTCCATGGACTCAACATGCCTCTCAGAAAATAGCTTGGGGTGTCTACTTTCCAAAATGGGGGGGGGGGGGGGGTTGTGCTATATTGGCATTTCATGGCCTCCAAAACTGTGATAGGTAGTGTGGAGTGAAATCAAGTTTATGCCCTTAGAAATCCTGAAGGCGGTTATTGGTTTTTGGGGTCCTGTATGCGGCTAGGCTCCCAAAAAGTCTCACACATGTGGTATCCCCGTACTCAGGAGAAGCAGCAGAATGTATTTTGGGGTGTAATTTCACATACACCCATGGCATGTTTGAGCAATATATCATTTAGTGACAACTTTGTAAAAAAAAAGAATTGTAATTTTCCCGAAACTTGTGGCTAAATATAAAATATTCCATGGACTCAACATGCCTCTCAGCAAATAGCTTGGGGTGTCTACTTTCCAAAATAGGGTCATTTGGGGGGGGGTTGTGCTATCTTGGCATTTTATGGCCGACCATATGCCGCACACTGCATCAAATTGGCCTGCATGGCTGTCCTCCCAGAAGAAAGCCTCTTCTAAAGATGATGTACAAGAAAGCCCGCAAACAGTTTGCTGAAGACAAGCAGACTAAGGACATGGATTACTGGAACCATGTCCTCTGGTCTGATGAGACCAAGAAAAACTTATTTGGTTCAGATGGCGTGTGTGTGTGGCGGCAACCAGATGAGGAGTACAAAGACAAGTGTGTCTTGCATACAGTCAAGCATGGTGGTGGGAGTGTCATGGTCTGGGGCTGCATGAGTGCTGCCGGCACTGGGGAACTACAGTTCATTGAGGGAACCATGAATGCCAACATGTACTGTGACATAAATATTTTGTGAACGTGGTATTAGGATGACACTAATATATTCAGCACCTCATTCCAAAAGTTAGACATATAGAATAACAGAGGAGATTTGGGATTTTTAGGGTGCCAGCAAAGAATTTGTATACCCCAAATTTTAAAAGCATAACATTTTATTGTATTAAGTGAACTGTGACCTACCAAAGCAGAGCATGATCCCTTCCCTTTGTATACTGGGCCACAGGGCATTATTCCAACATCTACTGTGACATACTAAAGCAGAGCATGATCCCCCCCTTCAGAGACTGGGCCGCAGGGCAGTATTCCATCATGATAACAACCCCAAACACACCTCCAAGATGACCACTGCCTTGCTAAAGAAGCTGAGGGTAAAGGTGATGGACCGGCCAAGCATGTCTCCAGACCAAAACCCTATTGAGCATCTGTGGGGCATCCTCAAATGGAAGGTAGTGCAAGGTCTCTAACATCCACCAGCTACGTGATGTGATGGAGGAGTTGTAGAGGAATCCGGGGGGCAACTGTGAAGCTCTGGTTAACTCCATGCCCAAGAGGGTTAAGGCAGTGCTGGAAAATAATGGTGGCCACACAAAATATTGACACTTTTGGCCCAATTTGGACATTGAAGTGTCAACGGGGGGCCTAAGGAGATGTTGAGGAGGTAGTGTAGTGCATCGACCACCTACAATCTCTGGAACGTGATGGAAGGTAAACTCCTACGGGGTGTCTACGAGTTATCCCAAAACCAGACCTCTGTACGAACCGGCCAGGTAGTGGAAATGGGAGTCGAAGAAATCGTTCCGTCACCAGTAGAACCTCCACACAAACCCCAACAATAGTACTACCTTATGACGGGACGCCGGGTCAGAGACTTCCCCCCCTAGTACGAGACGAAATCATACAGTGTCATCTACAACCTTATTACGGGACACCGGGTCATATGTTTCCCTTCCCTAGTACGA
>BLSH010479607.1:313091-329523 GCA_018402905.1 Glandirana rugosa | reverse complement strand
ATCTGTCCTCAGAGCAACAGCACAGACAGCAGTAGTAAAGTAATCTATCTCAGGATGCAGGATCAGGTCTTAAAATGGCTAAAATCTGTCCCTCACGCCGTCAGCTACCTTTCCCTATACTAACCCAAGGAGCATGTGACTGCAGCACTGTGACTCCAGCTTATAAAGAGGCTGGGTCACATGATGCACCGGCCAATCACAGCCATGCCATTAGTAGGCATGGCTGTGATGGCTTCTAAGGGCAAACCAGTGAAACGCTTGTTGATTGGCTGCCCTGCAGCTTCTCAACACGTGGAGTAAAATAGCAGAACCCCGGACCGAACCCGAACGATTTTTGAAATGTCCGGGTCCGGGTCCGTGCCACGGACACCCTAAAGTTCGGTACGGACCCGAACGTTACAGTCCGGGTTCGCTCAACACTACTAGGGAGTCAGTCTCCGGGTTTGAATTCTGCAAGAAGAAGTCCTTGAGAGTGGACTTCACTCTTGGCAGCAGGGCAACCTTTTAAGGCATGGACCATTTTTTGGCAGAACGCGACATGGTTTTTGTTCGGAAAATATGCATTAGCCAGGGTCAAGGGTTTCCCTTTGTATGACCCCTTTAAAAACAGGTACCTACCCTCAGGGTCTATCATTTGTTCCATGAGCTTGAACGGGGCCTCTCTATTAATAAGAATGGAGACCCCTTTCGATCTTGACACATTGTTGGTAGCGTGTATAGCTCGGGTAAAGTAGGAGTCGGTGAGTCTGTGCGTGTGGTGTGTCTTGAAATGTGCTTCCTGAAGGAACACAAAATGTGGCTTACCTCTTCTAAGTTCTCTCAGGAGGGAGGCCCTTTTTCAGGCACATTCAGGCCTCTAATATTGTGGAAGAGGACCGTGGGTTGTTGCCCCAAAGACGTGTATGCCATCTGTTCATTTCAGGAGGAGGCTCCGGTTAGGTGGGGGTTACTCGGCTTTTGGACTGTAATACAAACTCAAGATGTTGTCACTATCAAACTAGGGTTTCCCTCTAAGTAGTAAGAAAAGAAGGTAAGATAGAGAGGAAAGGAAGTAATCAGAAGAATGTAGAAATAGAAAGTGGAAGAAAAGGTGTGAAAACCCAAGGATAAATATTTAATTTGTCGATATGTCAACTGAACGAACTTCAAAATTGGTGGATTGTAGTCGTCCCACCTTTTGGGGGTATAGTGGGAGGCTGCGACCGGTCCGGCTGTGCCTGAACCCTTCCCTTCTCCGTCTCGGGCTACTCAATCACCGAGTTCCGAGAGAGAGAAAGGGTAAAATACAGTATTTGAACTAAACAACTATGTAACAGAGCAATAAATTTGCTCAACACACTGTCCCCATTAACTGCGAATAGAAGCAGAATTCTATTAAAAACCCACCCATCTTTCCTTAACAAGAATATCAGTCCATCTGAGGTGCATTCAAATCTTGAGCTTATGCCACGACTCTACTGCAATGCCTGTGCGGCTCGGGAGTCAGTAGGTTTGGCATCCTTCTTATCATTTGGTGTTTAAGGCTGATATGGCAGAAAAAAAAAAAAGTTACACACCAATATCCACCTGAAGCATGCGGGAGATGGGTCCCGAAAGTTGTATGGTCATATTCCCGTAGCTGCTCAAGTGCCCCTATGGTGTCACAAAGTTTGTTCGGTGGGTAGTTCTTGCGGCTGTTCCTGTGCCCCACTAAAGTCAATTGTGTGTTCGGTAACAAGAGCAACCAGGAAACACCACAAAGGGGAGCAAAGAGAAGCATGGAACGCTACAAAGTCATATGGTGAAGATGTCTCAAGTCAGTGGGCATTGGGAAGATGGAAATTGCTATCCAAATGTCGGGTGTATCTGAGCTCCACCTCAGGTGGAGCGCCGGTCTAGGGTAAGATCGCATCGTATGGGGCCATAAATTGAAGTAAGGAGTATGAAGTATGGGTCCTAGTGGGCCGTTATTCAACCTCTAAGCCTCGGGCTGGAGTAGCTCTCTGTAACGGAGCTTCGGCCTTGGAACCACCCACCTTGCAATGCTTCATCCTCTTGGAGTTCCTTTGCTCTGGCGTGGATAAGGCTGGTCTGACGGAGCTACCGTCACACGGGCGGATGAGGAGCTCGGCGTACCAGTCAGGTACCTCAACAGGGCCCAGGTCCAAGGCCTCACAGAACTCCCCCAAGTCCGCCGTGGTACGCAGAAAGTGCTGGTGTCCATTTTGAGTGGCCAACAAAGCAAATGGAAAGCGCCATGAGTACTTTATGTCTCTTTCTTTAAGTCTCTCTAGAATAGGGCGCAGTGCTCTGCAATTATTCAGGGTTATTTGGGAAAGATCCTGAAACAGCATTACAGTCTCACCATTAAAGATTATTCTGTCATTCCGCCTCGCCTGTCTCATGATTTCCTCTTTCACAGAAAAATCCCGTAAACAACAAATTATGTCCCTTGGGGGGGCTGCATCGGGACCCCGGGGTCTCAGGGCCCTGTGTGCCCGAACAAAGTGTATCTCTGTGTCCTCTTGCCTTTCCAAGAGGCTGTTGAAAACCCTCTGCAAGGCTGGGGCAATCTGATCCGGAGCTACAGATTCGGGGATGCCCCCACCCTAATATTATTTCTGCGCCCCCTGATGTCCAAATCCTCTAGGTGTCTGTTAACCTCGATGAAATGCAAGGAGTGAGACACCGTCACTTTCTCTAATCTCTTAACGGCCTTGTCTCTCTGCCTGCCCGCCGTCTCTGTGGCCACCAGCTTCTCAGTTTGTACTAGTATGTTCGATTTGAGATTGGTAATGGCAGCTGAGAAGGTGGATTTTATATCCGCTGCAAATCCGGACATATCTGCATAAGTCAGGGGATGGTCAGCATGTGCGGGTCCCCTACCTGAGTCCTCCGGTGCAGACTGGGAGTTCTCACTGAGGTCTTCTTCGTGGTGACCAGGCGCCATCTTGGATCCCAGTCCAGAGCAGGCCGCGGGGTGAGCTTTAAACAGGTCTGAGATGTTCCTGGCCGATGAGGCTACTAATCCCCTTCTCGTGCGTGAGTGTGGGGTAGAGTAGGATCTTTTACCCGGCATTTGAGGCTTGAAGAAAGGGAGGCTTATAGAGCTTCAGAGAAAGAGGAGGAGAGTAGTGTTATGCCAACCCTGTCACCCCCTTTTGTGAGCTTAAGTTGCTGGTACGCCAGGAATGAATGAAATACCTATATGTGTCACCCAGGGTTCCCAAACTATTTCAAATTTATGCACGCTATCCGATATAATACTGGCCATTTTTTCCTGGGTCATCAGCCAAGAAATTTTTCATTTTGCCGCTCTTAGCGACACCTTCTGTAGCTTCCACGCCCTTGCTATGGGGATCTTGGCCCCTAGGAGGATGTGATGTATTAATTTATGGGTTGACTTAGATATCCTCGGGATGAATTCATTTAATAATAATAGTGGGGGACCTCGGTAGCTGACAGCCAGTAACCCTCTTGATTAGCCAGAAAATTTTTGACCAAAAAGAGCATATTCTGGGGCATTCCCACCATATATGTGCCATGGTCCCTAACAGCCTTTGAAACAAAGAGGGTCTGCCGACGGGTAGTAACTCGCCAGCCTGACTGGAGTGAGGTACCATCTCGATAGGACCTTTAAACTAGCTTCTGAAATGGTTGTGTTTAAAACACCTTTGAAAGATTTGAAAAAAGCAGTCTGCCAGCTGTCGAGGTCCCATTGAAACTGAAAGTCTGATTCCCAAGCTGATTTCTCTATGGGCCAGGTAAGGGCCTCATAAATGACCGAGATATCTCCTTTTTGTTCAACAGGCTGACCACACCACTGTTCATAAGTGGTAAAACTAGGGTGGGGGGGGGAGGTTTCTCTTTCCAATTTTTGTGTAATAGTTGGATATTTGGCTGAACCTAAACCTTTCTGAGTTAGGAAGGTCTAATTTACTCACACAATAACTAACAGTTATCGGGCCTGTAGAGGTATAGTAGTGTCCTATGCGAAAAAGTCCTTTATTCAGCCACCATTGGAAGGCTTTAATGTTTAACCCTGGTGGAAAAATCTGGATTTTGAAACGGTTTAGCCAAGGAAATTAGTGATGGAAGGTAGCTAAGTTTGTCCCATAATGCCAAAGTGTGCGAGAGGGTCGGGTCCATGACCGGGGGCCTGTTTTTGGGGGAACACCATAAAATGTAGTCTAGTGTGTGGTGCGGTGTGGCCTGCCTCTCTATCCACACCCAGTCCGGTTTCTCAAATCTAGTATAAACTAAGGATAGCTGTGCCGCAAAATAGTATTTAAGAAGCTGAGGGAGACCTAGACCTCCCCTCCTCCTATGGTGGTAAAGAGACTGTTGGGGTATCCTATATCCTGAACCCCCTAGGTAAACTTAAGGATTTTACGCTGAAAAGATGAAAGGTGGTCCCTCCGAATTGGAATGGGTAAGGAGCGGAAAAGATCTAGTTAATAAGGTCATTTTCACCGAGTTAATTCTTTCCAACCAGGAGATTTCCTGCTTAGACCACAAAAATCTGCCTCCAGTTTATTGAACATGGGCGAATAGTTAATTATCATAAAGGGATTCAAATTTGAGAGTGAGGTTAATGCCTAGATATCTAATGGAGGAGTAACTCCACTCAAACTGGAAGTCCCTCTTTAATGTAGCGACACTTTCGGGTTGTAGTGAAACATTAAGCGCCTGAGACTTATTGTAGTTGACCTGCAGGACTGAAATTTTGGAAAGGTTCTCTAATAGACGACAGAGGTTGGGGAGGGTAGTCATTGGGGAGGTTATGAATAGTAGGACATCGTCCGCGAACAAGCCACATTTGTGCTCCTGTTGACCACACATGACTCCTATAATGTCGGGATTATGTCTAATGGAGATGGCCAGGGTCTCGATCGTAATGGCGAATATTAGAGGGGATAAGGGGCAGCCCTGTCTGGTACCTTTTATACTGGGGAATGGTTTGGAGAAGAGTCCCCGAAGTTTTATCAAGGCCTGCGGATGGGAGTAGAGGGCTTCTTCCTGATTATCTAAGCCACCTGCTGGTGGAGTCCAGTGGACCACAAACTCCGGACCGGAACCAGCCCTGCCATGGTGGCTGGTAAAATCCGGACCGGACTCTGTTTAATCCAGTCCACAAGAATGCATCCGAGGCAACAGGTAGCGTCTGTCTACCACTTCACCTCGCATACCATCACATATCCTCCCCTTGTGCTCAAGCCCTTGAGCAACTGTCCAAACCATACAGTGGACCGGGGAGAGGGCATCCACATTGTTCTGGAATCTTCCCACCTAGTGTTCCACTGTGAACTCAAATGGTTGTAGGGCCAGAAACCACCTAGTCACCCGACTATTTGTCTCCCTGTTGTCACACATCCACTTCAGGGGGCATGGTCGGTGACTAGCCTTAATGATCTTCCTAAGAGGTAGTACTTCAGCGCCTCTAAGGTCCACTTGATAGCCAGGCACCCCTTCTCCACAATGGCATAGTTCTTCTCATGCCTGTTAAGCTTCCTGCTTAAGTAGACAACCGGGTGCTCCTCACCATCTCTGATCTGGGATAGAACAGCACCTAGTCCCACCTCAGAGGCGTCTGTTTGTACAACAAACTCTGTTGTGAAGTCCGGGGTCAGGAGCACCGGTTGTACACAAAGGGCTTGCTTCAACTTCTGAAATGCCTTCTCGGCTTCAGAATTCCACTTAACCATGGCTGACCCTCTCCCCACTCAGTCAGAGGGACGGCAATGGTGGTAAAGTTGGGTATGAACCGACTGTAATACCCTGTAATCCTCAGGAAGGCACAAACCAGTTTTCTATTCATCGGTTGAGGCCATTTTTGAATGTTATTGGTCTGGGGCTTGGTCAGTCCCCAACCAATAACATACCCAAGGTATTTGGTCTCCTCCGGGCCTATGACACACTTTTTTGGGTTGGCTGTTAAACCTGCTACCCTGAGAGAATCTACGATTGCTTGTACTCGGGGCAGATGCGATTCCCAATCTGGACTGTGAATGACCACATCATCCAAATAAGCGGCTGCATAGGGGCGATGCAGCCCCAAAGTTTTATCCATCATTATCTGGAAGGATGCAGGGGCCCCATGCAGACCAAACAGCATTCGCTAGTACTGGAAGGACCCCCCGGTGGTAGAAAAGGCCGTTTTTGCCTTTGCTGACTCCGTTAAGGGGATCTGCCAGTAGCCCTTAGTTTGGTCTAGGGTTGTTCTGTACCGGGCACCTCCCAACCTGTCCACAAGTTCGTCAACCCGCGGCATAGGGTATGCATCAAACTTTGACATGTTATTCAGCTTCCTGAAATCGTTACAGAACCTGATAGTGCCATCAGGATTTGGGACTAGCACTTTAGGGCTTGACCAGGAGCTGTGGGACTCCTCTATCACTTCTAAATCCAACATGGTTTTTATTTCCTTTGCCACTGCCTCCTATCTAGCCTCAAGTATTCAGTAGGCTTTTACATTTACGCGGACCCCTGCTTCCGTGATTACGTAGTAGTTCCACCATCAATAAGGCTTAGTGGTGGTTACCTCATCCCAGAGTAATATGATACCAGTAGACAAATATACCCCCACACTCTATGAGGGTCAGCGCGACTGATGCTTTTGCGTTCCAGCCGCGTTAGTCTACTTCTGGGTGCTTACGCGCATGCATGTGCGGCGTCGCTACTGTGAAGTCGCGCATGTCCGGCACCATTTATAACTCCCGGAGACAAGTGCATTGCATGGCATGGCCAGGGCGGACGACAGACGTTAGGCAGCAGTATATAGGGCAGGCATCAGAGCAACAATACTATTCCAGGATTGCTATTTTCCTCCCATATTTTGTACCAATCGTTCCTTTTTATCCTGAACTGTATGGTTTGATCCTCCCCACTGCTTCCCCCCCCCCCCCCTTTCCTTACTTTTCATTCCCACTCTGCAGTAACATCATAATGATTTCTCTATCTTGACTATATGGACCCCCCTACTTTATGCACTATCATTATTTCTCTAGGTTTAGGAGGCCCCCTCAGCTTGTTAGGGAGGGAGTGAACCAGTGGCAGATCCCCTTGACCCTCATCTTACATTTTGGACAAGACTTGGGGACCATTACTGATTTTGTACTCCTTTATTCCGGCACCGTGAATTGTAGCACTCTTGAGTAGAAAAAGCTTTGGACCTGCACCCTATCATATATGGATCTTAGTATGACAACGCTGTCTGTTTCTCTCCCTCCCCCTTTTCTTTTCTTTTACATACCATCATTTAGGCTTGAACCTCAATGACCTGACCTTTCGAAACGAGTTTATTTCACTCCCTAGCTGCCTTCCAATCCATCACCAGATGTCTATCAGACTGGCAGCAACATTGTACCTGCCCCTTATGGATCATATATGCAGCCACTAGGCCCATATCTACAGCTACGATTAAAGTAGGTATCCCTGTGGAACCCCTCTTTTAATCTGTGTAAATTGTGTTGTGTGCCGCAATATAATGATTTGCTCTTCCCTTCTTCATAGAAACACAACTTCCTCTTTAGTACAAATACACCACTGTGCTGTTTCTCTTTTCTCCGTTGCAACATACCCCTGATGAAGAGCTTCTTTTGGACCCAAAACATGTACTTTGGGTATTTAATTTCAGCCTTGGACAGCGGAACAAATCTAATTTGAAACTTGAATTGCAGCATATGTAGGTACATACCTGGTGGACTGTTTGATGCATGTATATAACTTACTTATGCCATTTGTATACTTGTTCCCCCCTCTGTCTTTTGGGGGACAAGACCGTTTTATATTCTAACCCTTTTGTAATGAAGTAATAAACTGTACTTTTAATATTTAAATATTTGTGGTGGAGTTTCCTATACAAAGTCCCTTCTAGGGGGTATATTTGTCTACTGGTTCCATAATTATGTCATGTTATAGTACGGTGGTCAGTCCGGGTAGGGGAGAGAAAAAATCTCTATTTTTACTGATAAATTCCTTAACGTCTTTTTGTTGCATCCGTGACAAGGACTCAGTTATGGGGACATCCGGAGTCATGGATAGCCTGTCTTCTTGAGGAGTGGGCACTGCCAATAAAGTATCTCTGTCTTTCCACGGTTTTAAGAGATTCACATGGTAAATTTGCTTGGATTTGCTTTTCCCTGGCTGGTAAACTTTGTAGTTCACTTCCCTACTCTTTCCCTAATCTCAAAGGGACCCTGCCACTTTGCTAGGAATTTACTTTCAACCGTGGGGACTAGTACCAGCACTCTGTCTCTAGGGTTGAAAGTCTGGGTTTTGGCACAACGATTATAAACGCTTCTCTGGGCTTCCAGGGCTCACTCCATATGTTCTCGCACCCAGGGCAGGACCGCTGCTATTCGATCCTGCATCAAGGAAATATGCTCGATGATGCTCCTATATGGGGTGGCCTCTCCTTCCCACATCCCTTTTGCAACATCTAGCAGCCCCCTGGGATGTCTACCAGACAAGAGTTCAAAGGGGGACTACCCTGCAGATGCTTGTAGAACTCCTGTATGGCAAACATTCCAGCAACATATCCCAATCTCTCCCATCTTTTTCTACTACCCTTTTCAACATGCTTTTGAGCATTCTATCAAACCTCTCCACAAGTCCATCTGTTTGGGGGTGGTAAATCAATTCCTTGGTTACATTGGACATAAACGCGCGGTGCCCTGATCCGTTAACACCTCTTTAGGGATCCCCACCCGACTAAACACCTGGACCAACTCCCTGGCGATAGTCTTAGCGGAGGTGTTCTGCAAGGGTATGGCTGGATAGTGGGTCGCATAATCTAGTATTACCAGGATGTGCTGGTGTCCCCGGGCAGACTTTACTATGGGTCCCCTGAGATCCATGCCAATTCTTTTGAAAGGCACTTCAGTTATGGGCAGTGGAACAAGTGGACGATGAAAATGGGGTGAGGGCGCAGAGATTTGATACTCGGGGCAGGATTCACAATACTCTCTGAATTCTGCATGCAACCCGGGCCAGAAGAATCTCTGGGTTATTCTCTACCTGATCTTATCCATACCCAGACCCCCCCCCCCCCCATTACATGTCCATGGGCTATATCTAGCACCATCCTGCGAAAGAGTTTGGGAACCACTAGCTGTTCCACCTTGGCCTCCCCTCATTTCACCACCTGATACAACAAATTATTTTTAAGAGCCATATAGGGAAAAGACACCCCCCCCCAATTAGGGTCCACAGGTTCCCCACCCATCACCTTGACGTTTTCTCTGGCTCTAAGGAGAGTGACATCCTGTAGTTGCTCTGTACAGAAGTCCTTTCCGGACCTCTAAGTCAGGTACTAAATTCTGATCACTCTTACAGTCAGGGTCAGAGACATTTTCTGGGTCATTAGCCCCCAACTGGGAGCTATTGTTAGGAAATAGCATCAGTCCAGATGCCTTCTGGCCGTTTCCGCGGTGGTGCGCGTGCTTGTGCGCCAGATACCGCTATTTAAACCCCCTACTCAAAGCGGCAAGTGCTGTTCGTTATACAGTGTCTGTGACCTGTGAGCCCCAGCTCAAACCCTCTGTTCCTGTACTACTCTGCTTCCTGTTTGACCCGGCTTGACCTGACCTGCTGATCTGCTGCCTGCACCGACCCCGGCTATCTACGACCCTCCAATTGTCTGCTCCCTTTGTACTTCTGCTGCCCGCCTGATAACGAATTGGACTTGACCACCCTTCTGCCTGACCCATCTGTACCGCACTGCCTGCCTGTTGCCGACCCAGCCTGCACGACCATCTCTCTGACCACCTGGATCATCACAGCATCACCAATGACCATCCAGCCCTCGTGCCATCCCGCACTCTTGGACTTCTGTCTACTCTACCAGGGGTCCTTGAATGAGGTGCGCAAGAGCGGTTGTTCCCTGCACAAGACAGACTCCACCACCAGGACCATGACAGTAACAGACAGCCATGACGGAGTCTGCGCAGGGGACCCGCTCCGCCATGGATGATTTGTGTGCGCACCTTGCGGGCCTTACACTAGCAGTCAAGAACTTGCAGGAGGGTTACACCCGGTTGGAAGAACGGGTATAGGAGCTTTCAACCTCCCCAACCACTGACCCTGCTGCAGCCCGCACCATTGTGGCCCTGCCTTCTGAGCCCAAGGTCCTGCTGCCGGATAAGTTTTCCAGGGACTGACGTAAGTTCCGGGTGAACCCCAGGCATGGGCCCTTAGATTGTGGGAGCAGAACACTCCTAAAGTTGCCACTGCGGCCACATTTATTCAAGCCATGGCGCAACTGTATGAGGATCCCCACCAGGCTGCCACAGCGGAGGCCGCCCTGTATACGCTCCAACAGGGTCGCCATCCCATGGAGGACTAAGCCGCTGAGTTCCAGCACTGGAGCACAGATACAGCTTGGGGCAGTGCCGCTCTCCTGTTTCAGTTCCGTATGGGACTATCAGAACCCTTAAAAGATCAACTGGCACGAGTGGAGGTACCCAAGACCTTGGAGGAATTGATTAACCTGGCCATCTCCATTGATCGGCGCCTCAGGGAGCGCCGCACCGAAAGGTCTTCCGGGCAGTCACGCCCCACCTGGATTCTCCCAAGGGTTCCCAGTTACCCGATTCCGCCTGCCTTCCACCCAGCACCCTCCTCCTCCTCTCTACAAGATGCCCCTGAGCCAATGCAGATTGGGCTGTTATGCCCATTCCTCACCACCGAAGAAAGGCAGTGTCGCTTTACTCGGAACCTATGTCTGTATTGTGGTGACGCAACAATTGGTGAACCATCACCCAGATTACCTACCAGGAACAAAATTGTTAAAAATTAAATTTTATTGAAACAAAATTCACATAATGATATCACCATTGTAGAAGACAAGTTAAAATAAGACAAGTTAAAATAAGACAACATTGTCTAACACATGGCTCACTCTCCTCAATCACCCACACCATCATCAACCACGCACCAGCTGACTAAACTAACTGGCTGGATACAATGTCCAGTATAATAGCCTCAGCATGCGTGAATGGCCATTAGGAACCGGGTGGTCGGTACAGCTGGTAAGTAAGTGAACAGAAGTCCAAGTGTAAGACTAAATCTCACTGTGAAAGGTCAAACATTCTCCCACATGCTATATCCTCTGATTGGTCCCACAAAGGATACATAGCATCCAGCGATGTTTCAGTGGGTGATAAATTACCCGATACACAATGGATGTGCTGGTAAAAAGTCCCAATATGGGCAGGGGTATGATTGAAACGTCTGTATATGTATCATCCAGCAGCCCGTCTGGTGCACCCGATCCGTCTGTAACCGTAAACATGGTGTATAACAACAGAACTGTGCAGATCCTTGAAAGTGCAATGCCGGACTCTAGGTGAATGGTTCCAATCACTTGGTCTATCCTGCTCACAATGATGCTCCCTGCTGTCTCAAAAGCACCAGGAAGAGCACACCACAAAGTAGTAACATTCAGCACATAATTTGATCCCTTAGTGGTGGAGAAAAAGTAAGACTAAGGCAGTGTCACTGAATGGTGTTTAAACTTCACATATATTGCAACGTCTGTCCCACTGGTAGTGATGTCACAGCTTAACCAGACTAGTAAGTCCTGAGCAGTTATAACACTGTAAGTCACTGAGGCCACAATGGCCATATCTCACCAGCTTCCAGGGGCTGTAGGTACGGTGTCACTCAAGAATAAGATGCCAGATTTCACTGCCTAAGGTCTGTAAATGGTGTGCTGCCGTCTTGACTGTATAGCAGTGAGAGGCTTGTAGTAAGGTTTCCAGATGAACCACGACCATCCCACGGGATGGGGGGAGGTGCCAGGCACGCAGCCTGCGGTGGTGACTAGAGTTGAGCGAACACCTGGATGTTCAGGTTCGGCGGGTCCGGCCGAACTTTGCGAAAAAGTTCGGGTTCGGTACCAAACGTTACCCGAACTTGACCCCGGACCCCAAACTCCATTGACTCCAATTGACTTTTCGGCACAAAAATGACTGTAAAAAATCCTGGCAAGTGCTAGAGGGCTGCAAAAGAAAGTAAAATGGGGGTAAGAGTAGGATAAGTGCCCTACAAAAAAATGGGGATAGGGAAAATAACTTACAATCAAATAATAAAAATGGGAAGGGAGGGTGGATGTGGAGTAGGAGCCTAGAGGTTGACTAGGCCGTGACCGTGGCAGTGTAGGTGGAAGTGGTGGAGGAGGAGGACGAGGAGGTAGCCAACACTTTTTGTTGTTTGTTTGTTTTTTTTTTCTAATTGGAGTAGCCCCCAAAATATTGAGGCATATTCAAAAAAACAAGTATACCAATGGCTGTGTGAGGCCGGTCTAAATGTCTATTCTGCACAAGGTGCAGACAAGTCTTGTGGGATCCATGCCTGCTTCATTTTAATAAACGTTACCTTGTCCACGTTGGCTGTGGACAGACGGTTGCACTTGTCTGTGATAATGCCCCCTGCCGTGCTAAACACACATTCAGACAATACACTGGCTGCAGGGCAGGCCAGCACCTCCAAGGCATAAAGGGCAAGCTCAGGCCATGTGCCCAATTTGGAGACCCAGAAGTTGAATGGGGCAGACCCATCAGTCAGTACGTCTAGGCGTGTGCACACATACTGTTCCACCATGTTGCAAAAATGCTGCCTCCTGCTAAGACCTTGCCTATCAGCTGGCGGTGCTGTTTGTTGTGGTGGGCTGCTGACAAAGCTTTGCCACATTTCGGCCATGCTAACCCTGCCTTCTGAGGTGCTGGCGGTGGCACAGCTGTGTTGGCGGCCTCTCCCTCCTCCTCCTCTGCCTTCGCCTTGTGCTTTCACTGAGCCCCCGCTATCATTTGGGAATGCCCTCAGCAGCGCGTCTACCAGTATGCGCTTGTAGTCGCACATCTTCCTCTCACGCTCCAGTGAGGGAATTAAGGACGGCACGTTGTCCTTGTAACGGGGATCCAGCAGGGTGGCCACCCAGTAATCAGAACAAGTTACAATGTGGGCAACTCGGCTGTCGTTGTGCAGGCACTGCAGCATGTAGTCGGCCATGTGTGCCAGGCTGCCCAGAGGCAAAGACAAGCTGTCCTCTGTGGGAGGTGTATCATCTGTGTCCTCCGTATCCCCCCAGGCACGCTCCAGTGATGCCCACAAGCTGCGTTGGGTGCCACCCTGCTCCTTCCTCCTCCTTCTCCTCATGATATCTTCCTCGTCCTCCTCATCCTCCAGAACTGGGCCCTGGCTTGAATATTTTTGACCTGGCCTATGCTGGTGCAGGAACCCCCCTCCGAGCCACTTGTGAATGACTGGCTTGATAACCGTGGAAATGACCCCTCTTCCTCCTCCTCCTCCTCCTCATCCTCCTGTGCCACATCCTCTTCCTTTATGGCCCGAAGTGTTTTTTCAAGGAGACATAGAAGTGGGATAGTAACGCTGAGAACAGCATCATCGGCACTGGCCATGTTGGTGGAGTATTCAAAACACCGCAATACGCTACACAGATCTCGCATGGAGGCCCACTTGTTGGTGGTGAAGTGGTGCTGTTCCGCAGAGCGATTGACCCGTGCGTGCTGCAGCTGAAACTCTACTATTGCCTGCTGCTGCTCGCACAGTCGCTCCAGCAGGTGCAAGGGGATGTTCCACCTTGTGGGCACGTCGTATAGGAGGCGTTGAGCGGGAAGGCCGAAGTTCCGCTGCAGTGAGACAGGTGAGAAGCAGCAGGGTGAGAACGCCGAAAGTGCGCACAGATGGCCCGCACTTTCTGCAGAAGCTCTGACATATCTGGGTAGTTTTTTAGAAATTTCTGCACCACCAAATTCAGCACATGCGCCAGGCAAGGGATGTGCGTCAAACGGGCTAGGCCCAGAGCCGATACGAGATTTCGCCCATTGTTGAACACCACCAGGCCGGGCTTGAGGCTCAATGGCAACAACCACTCATCGGTCTGTTGTTCAATGCCCCTCCACAGCTCCTGCGCAGTGCGGGGTTTATCTCCCAAACATATTAGTTTTAAAACAGCCTGCTGTCGTTTCCCCCTGGATGTGCTGAAGTTGGTGGTGAAGGTGTTACGCTGAGAGGATGAGGAGGTGGTAGAGGAGGAGGAAGCGCAGTAGGAGTAGGAGGCAACAGGAGGCAAAGACAAATGCCCTGCAATCCTGGGTGGCAGAAGGACATGCGCCAAATGGCTAGCCAGCTCAGGCCCACCCGCCACTACATTTGCCCAGTGTGCAGTTAGCGAGATATAGCGTCCCTGCCCGTGCTTACTGGTCCATGTATCAGTGGTTATGTGGACCTTGCCACAGATGGCGTTGCGCAGTGCACATTTGATCTTGTCCCAGACTTGTTTGTGCAGGGAAAGGATGGCTCGCCTGGAAAAGTAGTGGCGGCTGGGAACCACATACTGTGGGACAGTCACCGCCATCAGGTTTTTAAAACTGTCCGTGTCCACAGGATGGAATGACAGCATTTCAAAGGCCAGGAAATTGGAAATGCTGGCATTCAGGGATCGCGGGTGGGTAGGGGGGTACTTCCTCTTTCTCTCCAGTGTTTGGGAGATGGAGAGCTGTAAGCTTCCATGGGACCCTTTGGAAATGCTTGGGGACGGTGTCGGTGCTGTCACATGCTCTGTTTGCAGGGTGGCAGGTGACACTGTCACTGTAGAGGTGGAGGAAGAGGCGGA
Organism: Glandirana rugosa; assembly: GCA_018402905.1. Taxonomy (NCBI): domain Eukaryota; kingdom Metazoa; phylum Chordata; class Amphibia; order Anura; family Ranidae; genus Glandirana; species Glandirana rugosa. Next base: position 314,906 of record BLSH010479607.1, on the reverse strand, counting down.
GGCAGCAGCAGAAGAGGAAGCAGGAGGAGGCCGAGACCTTTCTTTGATTTTGAGGTAATTATTACAATGCAGCTTGTGCCTTGAATTTAGATGCCTGATCATGCAGGTTGCGGTCTGGTTTAGAACATTTATGCCTCGGCTCAGGCTATCATTGCACAGCTTGCAAACCACTCGTGTCTTGTTGTCAGCACATTGAAGAACTGCCACGCGGGGGAACGCTTTTGAGCTTCCTTTGCTGTGCTAGGTCCCTGGGTGCGGTGGGTAGTAGCAGGCCTACTGTCTAGGGGACGCTCGCTCTGCTTTTGCAACCTGCTTCCTCTTTTGCTGTGCTGGTGCCTCTGTGCGACCACCACCTCTTCCTCCAAACTGCACACTGAGGAAAGCTGCAGCAGTTGGCACTTGTGTTTCATCATCATCAGAGACGTGCTGCGCTGGTGTTTCCATGTCCTCATCCTGCAACAGAAGTGGTTGGGCATCGGTGCACTTAATGTCTTCCACTTCTGGGGCAGGGCTATGTGGATGGCCCACGGAAAGCACACCAGGAGAGTCATCAAAAAGCATAAGAGTCTCTTGCATGACTTGGGGCTCAGACAGCTTGGCTAATTTACAAGGGGCTAAGGTGAAAAACAGATGGCCATGAATTTCAGGTGCCAACTCTGAGCTTTCATCAAGGGACCGGGAGGGAGACAATGTGAAGGAACTGGAGGCATTGTCAGCCACCCAATCTACTATCACCTGTACTTGTTCTGGCCTCACCATTCGTTGAGCGGCATTCCGGACTAACATATAAGGTTCTGTCAGCTACTCGCACCTGAGGAAGGTGTTTCACTCATGCGTGTAGCTGGCACAGATCGACCATGTCCTCTCCTTCCAACAGCTTCACCAACACCACCAACACCAGCAGCACCATGACCATGTCCCTTGTTTGACCCTCTCCTCATTCTGACCGCAAATGTACTATGTAGCACTATCTATTAAAACAAAAAACATGAATAATAAATTCTTCTTCTTCTACAGGAGCAGAAAGAACCTGACCCTATAGGAGTAGGCGATGATTTTAGAACAATTATATGTCCCTTACAGGACCAGGAGGAACCTCTCACTTTAGAACTAGGAGATGATTATAGAACAATAATAATCTGTCCCTTACAGCAACAACAGGAACCTGACCCTATAGGAGTAGGCGGTGATTTTAGAACAATTATCTGTCCCTTACAGGACCAGCAGGAACCTTTCCCTTTAGAACTAGGAGATGATTATAGAACAATAATAATCTGTCCCTTACAGCAACAGCAGGAACCTGACCCTATAGGAGTAGGCGATGATTTTAGAACAATTATCTGTCCCTTACAGGACCAGCAGGAACCTCTCCCTTTAGAACTAGGAGATGATTATAGAACAATAATAATCTGTCCCTTACAGCAACAGCAGGAACCTGACCCTGTAGGAGTAGGTGATGATTTTAGAACAATTATTTGTCCCTTACAGGACCAGCAGGAATCTCTCCCTTTAGAACTAGGAGATGATTATAGAACAATAATAATCTGTCCCTTACAGCAACAGCAGGAACCTAACCCTATAGGAGTAGGAGATGATTTTAGAACAATTATCTCCCTGTCTAATAATAACAAGATATTAGTAGAGGATCAAGATTTCCCTCTCCAAGGACGACCAGGACATTCCCTGTCTATTAACAAGATTTTAGTAGCGGATGAGGATATCCCAGTCCAAGGACGACAACGACATTCCCTGTCTAATAATAACAAGATATTAGTAGAGGATCAAAATTTTCCTCTCCAAGGACGACCAGGACAT
>BLSH010479607.1:294938-306348 GCA_018402905.1 Glandirana rugosa | reverse complement strand
TATATATATATATATATATATATGTACGCTGCATTCAATGTAGACTATATATACAGCTCATTCAGTGTAGATAGAGTATATAGAGTCAGTGCAGACAGTGCAAGAATATATATATATATATACATACATACATATATATAGTATATACATATATATATATATATATACACATGCTGCATTCAGTGTAGACTATATACAGTGCATGCTCTCGGATAAGGGTCTGGCCTAGATTTTAAGGGGAATTCCATGCCAAAATGTTTTTAAAAAAATTTGCATAAGGTGCCCCCCAAAATCCATAACAGACCCTTATCCAAACACGCAGGCGGGGGAGGGACGAGTGAACACCCCCTCTCTGAATCATACCAGGCCACATGCCCTCAACATGGGCAGGGTGCTTTGGGGTCCCCCCAAAGCACCTTGCCCCCCTGTTGATGAGGAGATGGGCCTCATCCCCACAACCCTTGCCGATGGTTGTGGGGGTCTGTGGGCAGGGGGCTTATCAGAATCTGGAAGCCCACTTTAATAAGGGGGCCCCCAGATCTTGGTCCCCACCTATGTGAATGAGTATGGTACTAATTCACCCGCTGATGTAAGCGGATGACCCCGCACCTACTGACGTCATGAGATGTCACATGACCCCGCCCCCTTATGACATCACATGACATCAGAAGGGGCGGGGTCATCCGCTTATGTCAGAGGGTGGCCCCGCCCTAGCCTTTATAATAGCTGTCAAATAGCAAAAGACAGCAATCGGGGGGAGCCCCCCCATTAGGGAGGAGCTGTTTCGGCTTTTTTTTCTTCGGGTCGTAGGTGCTGTGATTGACGATCGATTACAATGGGGGACACTTTTATTTCTTTTTTAATAAAGGACCTAATTGTCTCCTGTGTTTTTTTCTTTTATGACACTTTTTTTGTTGAATTAGCAATACATTACAGCTGCAAGTGATTTTAAATGACAATTTTTCTTTTACAAATGTCATTTTGTGGTGGCATTGTTCTAAACATCACACAGATGCGCCACTTTACAAGCATACTAGGGGGACCCCCAGGCATGATATTTAAAGGAATATTTCATTTTTATTGTTTCACTTTAAGCATTATTAAAATCACTGCTCTTGAAAAAGAGATTGAAAACTTTTTTTTGCATTGACACATGTCCCCTAGGGCAGGACCCAGGTCTCCATACACTTTTTATGGCAATAACTTGCATATAAGCCTTTAAAATGAGCACTTTGATTTTTCATGTTCGTGTCACATTGGCTTTAATAGGGGTCGCGTGTTCTCACAAATTTTTTGCCTGTTCACAAGTTCTGGTGCTAACCGTACCGGGGGGGGGGGGGTGTTTGGCCCATCCCTAGTGCTTACCAGATGGTATCTGGTACCTTCAAGATTGGCCCATATGTTCCCCGGACATTCAGGTCTATATTTCAGAGGATGCCAGGCAACTGGTGAATTCCATATATGGTAGACCTGCCCAATGCTAAACCCCTTCTGGTCTAAAGTTTTTTCCTTCTTCAAACAATATCCAGGATCGGCCTTTCTAAACACCCCTGGCTATCATTATTGCATTTGAAACCCCCTGGCGTACTCAGAGACAGTTCAAACTTACTCAGTTTACCCTTTTAGCTTCTAAAATGACCATAGCCAGGGCATGGAAAAACAATTCACCCACTTTTCTGATGTCCAATCCTGAATGGGTAGCTTTTTTGTGAACAAACAGTTATCTAGCATCATCGATAATAACCATACCAAATTTCCCAAAATCTGGGACCCCTTAATCGCATACTGCCATCCAAATCTAGCTGTATAATCCAGGTCTTGGTTGATCCAGCGGTTGATAATATACAATATTCCCTCACGTTGTGCCCTCCCATTTTCCCACACCTCCCTATAGCTCCTTTATTTTTCATTTCTTCCCTCTTTTCCTCCTTAGCATATTTCCACTCCATCCTATCCATTCTTGCTTTTTTTGGCCCTCATTTTCTTTTCTCTTTTGTTGTTCATTTCTCCTAGCCATTTCTGTCTCCACCTGCCTTAATTTTGACTGGTCCTCCCTGTTGAGCACCAGACAGATTTGTTTCTCTGTTCCTATGTTTGAAAATGTTTTCAGTGATGACAGGACACTGTTAATGGTGGATATTGTATTGTTTACTGTACACAGGCGCTATGTACTGATAAATATGTCTAATGTACTGTCCACAAGCCTTGCAAAAATTAAAAAAACACATTGAAATTTAAAAAAAAAAAAGATATACATTTAATATATTGCAGCTTACCAGTCCATAAATATAGTGGTTGAATTTGTTTTTTTTTTCTTTCAGGCTTTTCTTCCTTTATTTCCACATGGTAATTGGGCTAGTATCACACTTCCTGTCTTACTAGAGGAACAATGGAGACACCTTTGGACAGCGACATTGTCAATTTGGGGACAAGAGTAGTGTTATAGACACTGGTGGATTTTGATGGACTTTAACAATAAATTAAAGCTGAACACCAGCTAACATTTTTTAAACAGTTACAGCAACAGTTTTTTTTTTTTCTGTTGAGATAAAGAATTTACATAAATTAAAAAAGCTTACCATTGTAAGAACTCCTGTGGCTTTTCTCAACATTCTAGCTGCCAATTTTGCTGGACAGCTTGGTCTGTTTAATCAGAACTAAATCCTCCTATACATTACAGCCAAGGAAGCTGCCAATGTGGCCTATTGATCTGCACTTGCATATGTGATCAGCTATAACACCAGCCATTTGGTGGCTTGACACTTCGGATGAGAGCCTAAACAATTGGGACAGTTATCTTTCCTTGAATGTAACTGTTTTGAGAAAACATTCAGTTCTACTTTAAAGGAGGTTGAAAAATAACCGACCCACTGACTAGATCACAAGGTGAGAATAAAGGAATTAAACCTTGAAAAGGGAATTAATGTGCCATCACATCTAAGAAGTGGTAAGCTGCAATAGATTATATGTTTGTGTTTTGGTTCAATACGACTTCCATGATCTTTATTACCACATTTTGGAAACTGGAAACCCACCAATTTGGATTTGAAAAAAAGAAACACTTATATTGTTAAAGTGCCGGTTCCCAGGCTGTCATTCTTATTCTTCCTTCTCTACTTCATTGGTCACTGACCTGGAAAAGCACTCACTAATAAAGTGTCAGGACAGCTGATATGTCCATACTGGTTCTGACTACCTGACACACAAAGTAGAAAATGATTGATAAGAATGATAGCCCCTTTAAAACCAAGTTATGGTTCCTATATTTCCATTCTGATAGCTTCCGTAAACAAAATCTCAACAAAGTGCCTCCAGGCACTACACTCACATTAGGAAAGATGCAAGTGGGCAGTTCTACACACTCTGGTATTGTCTTTTAATACAGTTAACAGCTGAAGATTGTCATTTGTCTTAAAAACAGGTGCTTAATACAAGTGACAGGTGGAGGAGCGTGTTTTTTTCAGCTAAATATAGGCAACTTAGCTTATTTTTAGCATATGTATTTATCTTACATGGGAATGCATAGCTATAGATGCAACACATATGCATTTTAATTTAACTCCAGAATAATTATTTTTGATTGTCTAAAATAAGCCTAATTCATTTGCCTATTTAACTTCACAAAAAAAGCATATTCTCTTTTCCTGCAATTGCACATTGCCTGAAATGTGTCTTGTTTGAAATATTTTTAGACTTAAATATCAGAATTAAATCCAGCTTAACCAATGCATTGTATTTTTTTTTCTTTCAGAATACCATTAGTATTCTTTTATTCATCCATTATATTTGTTTAAACCTCTACATCTGTAGAGGTGTGAATGAAGATCTTTCTTTATGTTTTTGATCCAAGCGAATTCTGTGCATTGAGGCTGACAACAAAAAGTCACAAAACACTGAAAGCCTGCCAAAAGCTGTCAACTGAGAACTTAGAAGTACCTGGACACTTTACTTTATGGGGTTTTGAATGTTTGATGAGTTCAGGGGATTACTGAGCAAAATTTGTGGATAAATTAATCATAAAATGGAGTGGTGTGCAATTCTGGATCTAAAAATCAATAGATAACCTTTGTACAAACATTTTGATAACTGGCAGACTTCTTAGGACATCAATGCAATATTGTCAAAGCAGAGTGAAAGAAGACTACTTAGCTCTTCAAATTCAAGTTTTAAGGTGTGTTTGCACTGGAAGTAGAAAATAAAACAAACAATATATAAATTGCAGCCAGAAGTTTTCTTTTATATACTTTTAGAAAAAAAAAACAAAGAAACAAAAAAAAAAACCTAAAAAGCAGTGTCTTCTCCACACATTTGTATACCTAAATGCCACTGCCTACACTATGTAGGCTCTAAATCTGTCATAAGATAATCATGGAGGCCATTTCTTACCTCAATCACAGAATGCTAGTTGCTTGGTTGTTACACTGATCCACTGGTTTTAATGCTTTCTGAGTCCATGAAAAATCAGCAGGTCTTACATGCATACTTGTTTTATCAAAGTATTAAAGAAAAAGGATTAATATAATAACCATACAGCTAACATATAGCTAACAGTTTGGCAACACCAGACTCAGCAACGGTAGCCTTTATGTTTTTCATCTGATGTTTTTTCTAAGCCTTCTGTCCATGTTGAACATTGATCTTAAAGGCTAAGTTCACATTGAGAAACATGTTACATGTTACACCCGTGTTTAGGGCAGTCTTTTTCAACTAAGGTGCCCAGGCACCTTGGGGTGCCTTCAAGTTTTTTTTAGGGGTGCCTTGGAAAAATGCCTAAAAATTGCCCAAAAATTATGTACAAGCCAGAAGGTGGATGAAGTCTGCCTTTTAAGTACACAAAGCCACAGGTTTTCATTGTGCACCATTACAACCTTTTAGCCACTGGCGCCCCAACCAATGACGACACTGGTTGATAAGGAGGATGTTGGGCGCCTGCACAGCATCCTTGCTAGCCCCTCCCCTGCCCTCTTTGTCAGCACTGGGGTCACATTAGCTGAGTCAGGGAAAGAAACTGATAGAAGATAAACATTGGAATACTAGTCAGCACCCATGTGCAAAGTTGTATTTTGCTTTGGAAGAATAAATCACCTCTATTGTTAGGTGTCCTATGCTTGTCAATGCTGTTTCATTATGTAAAACTGTTAGTTTGTTTTTTTACATTTTAGAATGGAGTGCCTCAAGATCTATTATTTATTTATTTATTTATTACAGGTACCTTTATAAGGCCATCAATTTACAAAGATGCTGCGTAATTTTAAAAGGTGCCTTGACTGAGTAAAAGGTTGAGAAACATTTATATGGCTATAGCAGATAACATGTTCCTAACTACCCTCCCTCACCCACCCTATGATAGCATGCAGGAGTTCCTGCAGCCATTGCCACATTTACATTTGGCACAGCTGTGAAGGTCTCCACCTCCACAGCTGTGTCATTCATATACAGAGATCTGTGAATTAATACATTACAATCGCCACCTGCCACCCCATAGTTTTCAATAGACTATGAGTGTGGTACTCAATGTGTGTATGCACCAATAGTCCATTGAAACTTCCTCCAGGTTTCTAACTGAAAGCCCATACAGAGGTGTGGGCAGAAAGCTAGAGGGTGTATCTGCAGGAACCTCACATTGCACCTGCAATCCACTGATCCACAGGCTTCTGTAGGAAAAGAAAATAAATGCACATTTTCTCCTGCAAAAACATGTGCAGTTTTTTTTTAAAAGAACCTAGCCTCAATGGGATTACTGCCTGTATCGCTAAAGTGAACCTGACATGCCCAGTAATGTGCACTAAAGTAGAATTCCTGCCTAACACTAACTAGTCTTAAAAATGTCCCCTCTTCCCTTGCAGCGACTCTAATTCCAATTACAATGTAAACCACCAATCAAAAGAGCATCAACACTTCCGGTTCCGGCGCCTTCATGTGAGGAAGCACGAGGCAGCTCCTCCGGGCTAGCAGCTTTCACTTCAGCTTATAAAACAAGCTCGCGCCCATCTACAACAAACCCCACAATACCCATCGCTGTGGGAACTCTCCGGGCATGGATCGGTTCGTTCTTAACGGCCCCCAGCAACCAGAACAAGGTGCACCGGCTAGATCTGGCTTCGGCAAAGCCGTGGGAGTCCAACATGGCGTCGACTCCGCAACCCCCTATGAACGCAGGTTCGGTGAGTGTTCCGCTCGTTCAAACTTCCACGAATGCTCCTACGCCACAGAACAATCACCTCTCAACGAGCGTTTCCATCATGCCTGCTACCTTCGTTCCCCCACCCACGATCGTTCCCAATCTAATGATCGCTGAAGACCAATACGCAGGCTTGGCACAAGCTGTAGCAGCCCTAATACTCCCAAACATAGCTGCAGCAGTAGACAATGCAGTAGCCAACGGAATAGCTCAACTGCGCAAAGACCTCGGAGATCACTCAAAACGTCTGAATGATCTGGAGTCTCGCATATCAGACATGGAAGACGAAATGCAAAGCACAAGATCTTTTGAACAGCAAACGACAAACACGCAACAATACGTGTTGGAAAAGCTAGATGATCTAGAAAATAGGTCAAGGCGCAACAACTTACGGATTGTGGGCCTACCGGAGTCATACAACACCGACTCACTTCAAGATCTATGTACAAAGCGCATACCTACCGCGTTAGGAATCACCCAACTCTGCGTGGTAGAAAGAGCCCACCGTCTTGGTTCTCCTTCCAATGACAGACGCACACCCCGACCTATCATTGTTCGCTACCTAAATTATATGGACAAATCTATGATACTGAGCTCCTATCGCAATTCTAAATCGCTCCAGATTGACGGTCACAAATTACTCTTATTCGCAGACTACTCCCAAGAGGTCTCACGCCGCAGGAAAGCCTTCCAACCGATTTGTCAGACGCTCTATCAGAAGGGAATCAAATTCTCACTATCCTACCCTGCAATCCTCCGATTCACGAACCAACAAGGCAATCAAAAATATTTCACACACCCGGACGAGGCACTCCATTACCTTCAAGACTACCTCCACATCCCGATGGAAACTGCGGAGACTACTTCATCCCCGAGATCACAGACGCCTAGGGACCAACGTAGCCCCAGGAAGGACCCTCCAAAACGTCAACACCGCTTTAGAGCGGTGAACATGGAATAATTTAATCAACCAACACCATATGTCCCAAAGCAAGTAACAACCTCCAAAGCTTCATCTCCACATATCCCACAATTCACCTTCTGCCAAGACTTAATGCTCCTTGCTACCAAACATCGCGGATACAACCCAAAGCGATCCTTGCTTACCACCTCCTTCATTCAGAACTCTGCTCTTCATGACCTCCCCTCCTCACAACCTCCGATCTTCATTGCAAACTGAACCTTCTCCAGCCGCCACCCGATCCTCTCAGCAGGCTATCACTGCACAGCAACAAAGCTCAAGCTGGACTACTACTATACAGAGGGAGGCGGAAGAATCCTCCTACTTCCACTCGATCGGGGACCTTCCCATGGATGGAAACCATACCTCTACACGGTGAGCGAACCTCTTACTCCCCCCCGGTAAGGCTGTCCAAAGCTTGCCACACCCACATGGGGAAAAAAGAGAAGTTAGACCTTCCTAGACTCACTCTAACCCATTTACTCTACCTGACCCCCGTTGGGTCATCCACTTCAACCAGGCTCTCGACCCATTAGAAGATAAATCCAACCCCCCCACCCGACAACCACCTAATATTACTCCCCTAGCCGGCTTTGTAGAAGACCTGAATCTCATAGACTTATGGAGAAGGGCCAACCCCACGGGTGGGGACTTCACTTTCTTTTCCCCCCCTCACAACACCCTATCCAGAATCAACTACATTCTAACCAATTCAGAGCTAGCTGACCACACAACAGACCCCACTATCCAACCTATAGCAATATCAGACCACGCCCCCATTTCAATAGAAATCACAGGCCTAGGCCCCCAGACCCCCTTAAGGATATGGCGATTCCCTTCTTACCTAGCCCAAAACCAATCTCTTTCCGATTCCTCAAACATACTTGGGACGACTACCTAAGTAACAATCGAGAGCACTCCTCAAACCCAGGTCTCCTATGGGAAGCTGGAAAAACTGTACTTAGAGGCCAAATCATTTATTTTTCCACTGCCCACAAAAGGCGAGTCAAAAAGGAATACGCGGCAGCCAGCTCTGCACTCAGGACAGCCCAAACTCGCCTGAACCTCACAAACTCCCCTGAAAACAGGGCACAATGGACCGCAGCCAAAGCACATTTCGACTTGTGGGCAGAGGAACAAGAAAAGTTGCATAAATCTATCTCAGACCTAAGCTTCCACAAATTTGGTAATAAACCGGGAAAATTACTAGCTCACCTTTGCAAGGGAACCAATACCCCCTCACATATAGCCGCCCTCAAAAACTCCAATGGAGACTTGATTTCTTCGCCAAAGGGCATCATCACCATCCTGGAACAATACTACACATCCCTCTATAGCCAAGACCCCATAGACGAACAGGCAGCGCAAAAATTCCTAGAGCAAATCCCCCTCCCCTCAGTGAACGATTCACAATTGGATAAACTAAATGCCCAAATCACCTTGGAGGAAGTTAGATCAGCGATTAAGTCCCTATCACCAGGAAAAGCCCCGGGCCCAGACGGCTTCACCTCAGAATTTTACAAACTCAATGCAGACACGCTAGTCCCCACCCTGACCAATGTATTCCAACGGATATTAGACGGTGCCCCTTATCTCTCGTTGGGACACCAAGCCCATATAAAACTAATCCCCAAGAAAGACGAAAATCCCACTGAACCAGGCTCTTATTGCCCAATCTCCTTACTCAACCTAGATTCTAAGCTACTTTCCAAGATCATGGCCAACAGACTGGCAACCATTATGCCTGACATTATACATCCAGTCCAAGTGGGCTTTACACAGGGCCGCTCGGCGGTATCCAACATTAGAAGGGTGCTCGCAGTGCTGGACCTCGCGGGGACCGGCCCGACCTCGGAAAATGCCATAATAACACTCGATGCTGAAAAAGCATTTGACAATGTCAGTTTCCGTTGGTTGCGGCTGGTCCTCGAGAGGTTTGGCTTTGCGGGCCCCTTCCTGCACCTCATCTCCACCATGTATGCGAACCCAACAGCCCAAGTCATTACAGCTGGGTCCATCTCAAACAAAATACCACTCCACAAAGGCACAAGACAGGGATGCCCCTTATCTCCCTTGTTATTCAATATCGCTCTTGAGCCCCTATCTACCCACCTTCGGAACCACCCCAAATTACATGGGATCAAAATAGGAAATACCGAAACTAGGTTAGCGATGTTCGCTGATGACATTTTAATATTCACCTCTGCTCCCCAGCTAGATATCCCATGCATTCAACAAGTTTTCACACAATTCCGGGGCTACTCAGGACTCAAAATAAACTTTGCAAAAAGCGAAGTACTCCCACTATATCAAGCCCATTCTCCGACTTGGTCAATCAACTCCCCATTCCAAATAGCCAAGACACACATTACATACTTAGGAATAAAAATTGGCAGAACCCCGCACTCTCTCTATCATCTGAACTTTCCCCCAATTATATCTAAGATCATTACCCAGTTAGACACTTGGTCCTAACTTCCCCTCTCCTTCTTTGGTCGTTGCCACCTCTACAAAATGGTATCCTTCCCCAAACTACTGTACCCTTTACAAACCATCCCCCTGTTATTGAAACACTTAGACATACAGAAACTTCACAAAGCCCTATCTAAATTTATATGGCAAGGTAGAAAACCGAAAATAGCACTCCAAAAACTATTCCTCCCCAAACACGAGGGAGGGACGAATCTCCCAAACACACGACTCTACAATATGTCTTGCCTCTTGAGATCTGGCCTGGACTGGATATCCCACAAATCGCATTACGCAAACCATGAACTAGAGTCGCAAATGGTCACCCCTTATGCTCTGGCAGCTCTGCTCCACTGTGAACCTAAATCTCTCCCGCCCGCCTTAAGACATAACTTACTTATCAGAGACACAGTTCTGGCATGGAGGGAGACAAGAAGAAAGCTGGGAGTCTCACCGCGAATCTCCAGACACTTACCGATTTTGGGTCACCCCCTCTTCTTCCAAGCCTCTCATCACCCGATCTTTGCCAGCTGGGCAGCCAAGGGCCTGACCCACTTCTTCCAGTTATACGACACCAAAACGGGCTCACCCCTAGCTCTCCAAACGATTGCCGATAAATACAACATCCCCCCCATCACCATCTATATATCTGCCAAGCCCTCAGCTTCATCAGCAAAATATGCCCAGGAAAGAATAAACGCTTCGAACTCTCTCTCATAGACTCATTCACCGACCTGGCTGCCTTCAAAATTGCACATCTCTACAAACCAATGTCTTCTTATACTGCCAAACCTATAAAAGGCAACCTTCTATCGACATGGAACAAAGACTTATCATCTCAAGAAGCATCGTTTTACATAATTAAGGGCTACAACATTACAAGGTCATTCATTACCAATGAATTCTGGCGAGAGCAACAATTCAAAATTATGCACCGCACTCACGTCCCTTATAGGAGGCGAGATACGGACCCCCATTAACAGATCTGCCATTGGTGTAACAAACACAGACCCTCGCTAATACACAAATTGTGGTCATGCCCAAACATTGTACAATTCTGGGAAGCAGTCGAAAAACTAGCAGCAACAGTAACCGGCCTACGACCTCACAAAAACATCTACCTACTCCTATTCGGCGCATATCACTCTCCTAAGTCACCTCTCCCATCCCACCAGCTGAAAGCTTTACAAGGAAATCTACCTTGGCTCACAACGTGCTATATGATAGCCAGAAGAACTATACTCAGACAATGGATCCAACCCTCCCCCCCACCATAAAGTCTGTGCATCAGGAGTTGATATCATTAATGGAAAAAGAACAACTAGACCTATCAACCCAGCAAAAAGCTCCCTCTCATTCACACCGAAACCAGACTCACAAATTTCACAGTAAGTGGGACAGATATATACACTCCCTCCCATCAAGAAGACCCATGTTTCCATAGACACCAACAAGTGCACAGGATTCAGCAATCTCTATAACTCGGAAGCCTCACTAAAATGCTTCAAAGAACCTCCCGAAATCATACATCAGGATGATACCACAAATCCAACTGGACAGTGATAATAACATTAAATAACACCCTTAAATCTTTGGACATCAGCAACCTGCCAGACCCATGAGCGCCTGGCCCAAACCATAGCCAAGTACAACAGGTGGTCGAACTGACTCTCGGACCCACTTTTGAAGTAAAGGGACACTTTTTGGTTGTCATGGACATTCTCAAGTTTCCAGGCAGAAAGAATGACATATATAATATAAAAGTGCATGCAGGGCACTGGGCAAACCACTAGGGACAA
>BLSH010479607.1:267273-285608 GCA_018402905.1 Glandirana rugosa | reverse complement strand
AAACACAAGAATATAAGGACAGGTACAAGCAGCTTAAAGAGTTTCTAGACAAACTGGACAAAGATACACAACAGAAAAAAATTTAAAAATATCAGAGAGACCTTTCCGACTATAAAAACAAAATGGTCTATAAATGGCAAGAAACAATGAATAAGGAAAAAGAAGGAACCTCATCAAGAACCTCATAGGTGATACTAGGTGCGAGAGGCCACGCTCTGTAGATCTGGAAGCAGGAAGTGCAATTTGAGCACTCAGCGCTGACAAACCCCAGAGCGATCACAGTAACCTGCAAATGCTTTGTATAGTAATGTTTGCACTGTGAAATATTTGGCCAATAAACCATTCTTAAAGAGATACACGATGAGTTGTTCCTTTTTCTATCCACACATGGAATAACAACCGCGGAGAAAGCGAGAGGAAGGAGAGGACTACTATATCCATTGGTTGGATTATAGACCTAAAGCGTGGTTTGACTTCTCCACACCGTATGGTTGGAGAGTCAAAGGAATCCGGTAAGCAGGGCATAATCCCCTGAAATATTATTTTTCTCATCACTCAAGCACTCAAATGTAGCACGAGCACTTTAAAGCACAAAGAACTGTTGCTTGGATAAGGATTTGAAGCATTATCAGTCTGGGGCTGAAACAGCACTCACACAGTATAACTACGGATTGCACATCAAAAATACCGTTTTTGCACAGAGCACAGCACTTTATTTGGACTTCATTTAAAATATTTATATTATGTATTGATTTATTATATTCATGTGAAACTGCAAATATATTGAACTAGAGGAATCACTTTGAACTGTAAGCACTGTTTGAATTGAATTTTATTTATTCACATATAGCAAGTGTTATAGCCACTGGGCTACAGCAGCACTTATTGTTTTTGATGTATTTATTTATCGGTTTTATAAAAAATCGTATGTATTGAATTTTGAGTATGAAATAAGGGGATTACCATAGTTTTGCAAGCGCTGTTTGAACATTTAAAACAAAAATTGTTCACACATATCAAGTACTGTCACATCAGTGCCCGTCAGTGTAGCCTCATCAGTGCCCACCAGTGATGGAGAAAATTTACTTATTTACAAAGTTTTGTGACAGAAATAGAGAATTTGTTTTTTTTCAAGATTTTCGGTCTTTTTTTATTTGTAGCGCAAAAAATAAAAACCACAGGGGTGATCAAATACCACCAAAAGAAAGCTCTATTTGTGGGAACAAAATCATAAAAAATCTGTTTGGGTACAGCGTTGCACGACCGCGCAATTGTCATTCAAAGCGCAACAGCACTGAAAACGGAAAATTGGTCTGGTAGTAAAGTGTTCTAAGTGCATAGTATTGAAGTGGTTAAATATAAAACCTGCCTTATCTCAATATTGTGGTCTTACTAAGCTGCTTATATACTCTCTAGTCACTGTGCAATATTTGTGGCTATTGTCTCTTGGATTATACACTCTAATTTGTATTGCAAGATAAAGCCTACCTCATGTCTCCCACTTTATTTCATCATAATCAAGCAGCTTACATACTGTCCAGCCACTTTACAATATTTGTGGCTATTGTCTCTTAGATAATACACTGTTTTAAGATGAAAAAAACCTGCCTTGTCTTTCCCTCTTATATTGCAGCTTTAACAAGCTGCTTACATACTGTTCAATCATTGTGCAATAGTTGTGTGTATTCTCTCAGAAAATAGACTCTTTATTGCAAGAATAAACCTGCCCTGTCCCTTTTTATTTGTTGCCTATTTACATGCTTGCTTACTGTCCTGATGCTAATTTCTACCAAAAACATATATATTTTAAACATTTTGTCAAACAGTTTTTTGTGCATTCTGTTTTGATATTTTATTAAACTTTTAATACAATACAGCGTGGTACTATATTGCTTTTAAACTGTTATGATCTGTTATGACTGCTACTTCAAGCAGTACTAAACTCTTTCAACCAACATTAACTATTTTTAATGATTATTCTGCTAGCCTTCATAAATAGATAGGAAGGTGTAATATATTTACTTGTTTTAGACTTTTTTTTTTTCATTTCTTCCATTGCTTCCTGGTTTCTGACCAAGGCCAAAATAATGTCATACATCCCACGAGTCTTCATAGCAATTTTTTTCTTTCATCTGGAAGAGGGGAGGGGATGGTTTCTCAGCTAAAGCCTCGTACACATGATGCGACGATCGTATGAAAACGGTCGTACAACCGCTTGTTGTACAATCATCTGAATGTTAGTATGTGCGATTAGAACAGCCGACGTACGACGGTCGTACAACAGAAGTTGGATGAGCAGACTAGAATTCTTTGGTTGTTCCAACAAGCAGTCGTACGACCATTGTACTATGTGTACAGAGAAGTTGGTCCAACAAGTTGTACTGTGCAAAACACGCATGCTCAGAACACCCGGAAGTGTCCGTTCACTCCTAATTCACAAATTACATGCACCTGAACTTCCTCTTTATGCACTCGTAACACGTCACTATGTTCGGCTTGGTCATACGATCACTTAGTGCATGTCAGTACACGAGATACAACAGCCAACATACGATTTGGGCCGTTCGGTTGTACGATCGTTGATTCGTGTGTACGAGGCTTTAGTCTCCTTATGCCTGCATGTATGAGCTAAGGGCAGATGGATTCCATGAAGTAAATGCTACATGAATCATCTGCCCTTAGTCAAGATGGCCATGGCTTTGAATGCTAAAGAGGTGTTTTTCAGAGTGATTTCTCAACAAAATAAAGTATAGAGACATGGATGGATGGGTGAGTTTTCTTTGAATATTAAAAAAAAGCAATTGTGTGATACTCAGATACAGTAAAGTTCCACTTTCAGGCCTATTATTGCTCGAGAAAAAAAAAGAAAAAAATGAACAGGTGTGGTAGCCAATACTAACTGAAAAAAATACCTTTTTTTATCAAGTTGAAATTAATCATATTGGGATGCTGCTGTTGTATTAAAACGAAGGTAAATGTAAAAATTACAAAAAATTAATTACATGTTCAAAATATGTGATGCCAGAAAACAGTGTTGCCTGACATGGCCCATTGTTTTGTAGCACCACATGCAACTTTAAAGGCACCTTCCTAACATGGATTTTTTCCATTTCATACCTAAAATCCATATCCATCTTTTTTCTTTATTCCCAGTATAAATAATTAACGAACTTTATACAGACGTGCCTTATGGACTTCTATGGACCAGCCTCAAATCCTCAGTGGACTGCTTGTGGTATGAGAGCCCAGCCCTATGGATTGATCACTTGACACTACAATTAGGATCAATAACGACCAAATTTGCTTTCGCACCTTTGGGAGGCAAACTGTGGATAAGTATGTACTTTTCTGAGCCAATGTACAAATGACCTACAAGTCTTCAGGACTTCAAAGTGGGGGGAGTTGATTTCTGTGTTTCAGGACATTAGAACTACAACAAATCTGTGGCCCAATATACATAGTCATCTGCTTTTGCTCTGCACAGACTGCTGGGGTTATGTTGCTTTACAATTGATAGAGTATTAAGGCTTTGTGGGGAGGAGCATTCCATCCCATACCAACAAGGAGTTGAGCACATTTGATTTATGGGATTCATTAGCATTTTCAGGTGAGATTAGCATTTCTACACATACCTATAGAGCAGGGATCTTCAAACTATGGCCCTCCAGCTGTTGCAGAACTACACATCCCATGAGGCATTGTAAAACTCTGACATTAACAGACATGACTAGGCATGATGGGAATTGTATTTCCTGAACAACTGGAGGGCCGTAGTTTGAAGACCCCTGCTATAGAGACTGGAGGTTAATAGATGATCAGTCAATATGTATTGTATACATTGTACATGTACATTGTATATGTATTATACAGTTTCTCGGTCCTAAATGAATTAGGTAGATTGTACTAGTAAGAATATTGCTCCAGAGAGAGGAAATATATAGAGTATTAAGATGTGATTAGGTACTTCCATTGGAGGTATGCTACGAGACGTATTATTTTCTCTGTTAAGAATATTAGGCACCTACCAATCTGGGCCCTTTTTGGTATCATGGTATATTTGTGGTTTTAGTTTAAGCACAAATAAAACAATGTAAATTATGGTTTGCACTCTTGTTAAGAGTTTTATGGGTATTTTTTTTTTGTATACAGAAATAAATATTTGAAGGTGGTCTGTAGAAGTACAAAAGGCAGGTTTGTATAAGATTTGTTGTTCATGTTTTTCCATGTCACTCTTGAAGTAGCATTAAAAGGACTCTCTCCCTGCTGTATGCTATTTAAATTAAAGGTTAGGTAAAGTAATCATACCTAAGCTTGGATGAAGTGATATATGCATGATTCAACTCTGTTACATCAGTTATTTGTCCTAATAACTAGAATGCAAGGAATAGAAACTCGCTTAGATGCTCTTTAACCATAATACTACATATGCAGTCATGTGAAAACATAAAACACTCCATGGAAATTAGTTTTTCAATACATATGAAGAGGCAAAGATCTTGATTCAAATGGTGCCTATAGATAAAGGTGATATACTTGAACAAATAATTCATAACATCGACATGGTGTATTTATTTTCATTATCTAAATAAAAAAAAAAGAGATATGTCATATGGAAAAAATGAAACACACTCCTACATATACTGCCACTTCAAATCCATGAAATTAGAATCTGGTGTTACAGAATAGGCTTCAATCATTAGAGCCTCCTTAGGCTTAGCCACATGCATGCAGGTGGAACCTGTCTTATTTGAAGCTCAAGTTTGGTGTTCTCTTTGCAAATGCCAATTATTCCAGGGCTGACCAATGGGCAGTTATACAAAATGCCTACAAGTCATTTCTGCTACAAATGGCAATATAGGCTTTTGATACCAAAGGTTTTTATATTTTTTTGCATAGTAAACCTTTACATCAACTGATATTTTTGTGAAGTAAATTAATTTAAAGGCATTTTTTGTGTGTGTTTCTATTTACATTTATCTCTGAATAAAAATCCAATATTGCCTTGTTAAAATATGTTTAAAGGGGGGCGTGACTAGCAGCCGAAGGAGATGGCCGCTTGAGACCGGAGCTCCGGAGCAGAACAGCGGGACAATAGCAACGAAGGTTCTTAGAGCCGCACCATCGCTACCAGACACTGGCAATCAGCCCCCGGGAACACAGAGAGCCATGTCCCGCAAAAAGAAAAGAGGCGCACAAGCCGAAGAAGCTGACGGCCTTCTTCGGCCAGCAGCCTCAGGCACACAGCCAAGATGGCGCCGGCTCCTTCTCCACGCCGCACACGCGGCTCCTAACAGAGCCTGAGACAGATAAACGGAGCGGAAATCGAAAGCAGCAACTCCGCAAGCAAGCAGTGCTGCAATCATCCAGTCCTATCTCAGGTAGCCAAGAAAAGGCTAGATTCAAGCTGAGTGACCAGCCGGAGGTGAGTCCATTTTGTGATTCTCATAATGACACCAGAGAACTACACGACTCCATTACAGCATTTCCTACTAGAAACCAACCTGTGCTTGACACAACACTAAAGGACATGCTGGTTTCGCTACGGAGCACAATTCATGCAGATATGCTGTCATGTATACAAAAATTTGGCACCGAAATTGCAGCAGTAGAAAACAGAGTCTCACATATAGAGTCCAAGATGGGGGAATTTGCTGATACCATCAATGATCTGGTGGAAGCTAATGAGGCCACTGATACCAATCACCTATGGGTTAAGGAGAAATTGGCAAGTTTAGAAGACAGAAGCAGACGCAATAATATCAAAATCAGAGGTATACCAGAAACAGTGGGCAGCACAGCTTTAAAGGCATACGCAGAGGAGCTGTTTTCCTCCCTGTTACCTACCCTATCATCTACTGACCTCATTATAGACAGGATACACCGTCTCCCTAAGCCATCCTTCATACCAGAGCATGTACCCCGAGATGTAATTTTGCGGATGCACTTTTTCCACATTAAAGAACAGATAATGCAAACATCCCGTAAGTTAAGGAGCCTGCCAGAGCCCTATGACAACCTACAATTGTTCATGGATTTCTCTCAATACACCATGCAATTACGGAGAAATCTGAACACAATCACAAAAACCTTGCGCAATAATAATATTCCTTATCAATGGAAATTCCCCACCAAGCTTGCTATACAATGGAAGGGTACTTCCTACACAATCACCTCCGTGGAAAAAGGCCTAAAATTGTTGAAAACCTGGGACATCATTCCAGCACGTACTCCGCCATCCAGCCCAAAAACCTGGGGACACACTACTCCGAGGGGATCCCTGGAAAATCTATCTCAGCAAGCTGAAGGATAAAGTTCTCTGTGCCTTACCATTATATAACGCAAAACCGTGGGCTATATTAATCTTCTTTGACAACTTAATGTCACCCAAATTCCCCGCATGTTCTGCACTATGCTAGGTCTGTTAGCCGGAACGTTACAAAATTGTACTACCCCTCACACCTTGAGCAGACAATTCTGCACACTGGTCAAGTAGACCATCCTTTTATTTTGCCTATATTTTTATAATTGAATTGTTCTAGTTCCCTTTCTCTTTTGTTTGATTGAGCAGTGATTTCACCCTCCACTGAAGACTTGCATTGAATAAGGGACACACCTTAACCAGCACTTCCACCTCAGGACGCCAGAGGTCGCCCAGGAGACAGGTCTAAGTTTTCTCAACTAACAGTGAGTAAAGTTTATTCATCACCTTACACTCCACAATGGGAATCAAACTACTCTCTATTAACACCAAGGGGTTGAATCACCCCGTTAAAAGGGCCTCATTATGGAAAGAGGCTGAAATTCATAAAAGTGACATTTTCTTTGTACAGGAGACTCATTTCCATAAACTGAAGCCCCCTACCTGCACCAACAAGAACTTCCCACATATCTTCTACTCATCCATGGCAGCAAAAAAGAGAGGGGTAATGATTGCTATTAAAAACACGGTGGCGTGTAAGGTGCACGACGCTATATTAGACCCAGAAGGGCGCTTCATTATACTAATTTGTGACATAAACTCCACTACCTATACTTTGGTAAACACATATGTTCCCAATCAACATCAAATACGGTATCTCAACTCCCTACTTCGGAAAATAAAGAAACATCAAAAAGGTTCTCTTCTCATTGGGGGAGACCTCAACATAATTGCGGACCCCACAATGGACACAACTGCAACCAAAACTAGAAATCCTGCAACACTCAGAAACTTCCTTCTAACCCACGACTTGTATGACATTTGGAGATGTCAACACGCCAGCGAAAGGGACTTCTCCTTTTTCTCTACCTGCCACGGAACATACTCCCGTATAGACTATTTTGTATCAGACCAGTGGCTTCTACAGAAGGTCCTACAATCCACAATTAATGTGATCACCTGGTCTGATCATGCCTCAATCTCACTGACTTTGGCTGACTCGTATCCCTCAGACTCCTCGTTCGTGTGGAGGATGAATACTTCACTTCTCCAGTCCACACAGACGAGGACGCAAATTGAGGAAAAGCTGGTAGAATTATTTGACAACAACTCTGGTTCTGTAAATGATCCAATGGTTCTGTGGAATGCCCATAAGGCATTCATTAGAGGGGTGTATATCCAATTGGGTGCACGGGAGAGGAGGAGGAGACAGTGGCAGTTTAGTTCCATAACCTCCAATATTGCTAAATTGGAGGCTGAAAACAAAAAAAAACCCCTTCCCAGCAATCACCAAAAATTAGCTGACCTAAGATATGAACTCAAGGAGCTCCTCTTGCACCAATTTGAACGGGCCACTCAAAGATTAAAGACGTTGTACTATTCTACATATAACAAAGCAGGGAAACTATTAGCAAGGAAACTTCAAGGTCAACGTTGCAAAACAAAAATAGCTCAATTATTTCACCCAGTTTCAAATACACCACTTTATGATCCAAAAGGCATAGCCAACGCCTTTAGCTCCTACTATAGTTCTCTCTATAATTTACAAGATGATGCAAACACTCATCAACCCACACCCCAAGACATGAACAACTTTCTTCACCAAATTCATCTCCCTACATTAACGAAACTACAGTGCGACACCTTGAGCGCTCCTTTCACAACTACAGAACTGATCCAAACCATCACCTCATTACCTAACAACAAATCCCCAGGCCCAGATGGCCTCACGGGCGAATATTATAAAGCATTCCAGCACCATTTGAGTCCACACTTATGTGGAGTATTTCAGGCTGCCATGACCTCCTCCTCCTTTCCCTCTGAAATGTTGGAAGCCCTGGTGATCACATTGCCGAAACCGGGGAAATCACCAGACAGACCGCAGAATTATCGTCCAATTTCATTGTTGAACAATGATGTTAAGTTGTATGCAAAAATGATCGCCAATAGGTTGTCCAATGTTCTCCCAGATCTGATAGACAGAGACCAGTCAGGCTTCACTAAGGGCCGCCAAGCCTCAGACGCTACCAGAAGACTTCTGAATGTCATACACTTGACTGATAAGCTCAAAACGCCTTCTCTGCTCCTAGCTTTGGATGCAGAGAAGGCGTTTGATAGGATACACTGGGGCTATCTCCAAGCCACACTCAAAAAATTTGGCTTCACAGAACAGATAATGTCTGCAATTATGGCACTATACACCTGCCCGTCAGCCAAGGTTTATACCTCCGGTTCTGTATCACTCCCATTCAAAATCACCAATGGCACGAGGCAAGGGTGCCCGTTGTCGCCCTTAATATTTAACCTACTCATGGAACCTTTGGCCACATTCATTATACAACATCCACAAATACACGATCTCACTGTGGACCAAAGGGATCATGTCATCAGCTTATTTACAGATGATGTCATCCTGATATTGACCCAACCTGAGAATTCCCTACCAGCAGTCTATGACACCCTACAAAAATTTAATAAGATCTCCTACTACAAAATCAACGAATCCAAGTCTCATATACTAGATATTGGGGTCCCATTACCGACTAGAAAGTCGTTGGAAACCCAATACCCCTTCTCTTGGAGGGATGGAGGAATACCATATTTAGGTATAATACTCACAAAGTCCCTCAAAGCTGCTACATTTTTGAGAGCAATGTTAAGGGAGGTATATCGATTTTCTATTCATTAATTAATGATAAAACAACATTCACCAAAATGTCCCCAATGTTGGCTTGGGAAGAGGAACTAGCTTTCTCATACACTACAGATCAATGGCAAACAGCAATAACTTCCAACCTCACAGCCACCAAGTGTGTGGGCCTATGGGAATTATCACACAAAATAATGTTGAGATGGTACCTTACACCTTTCCGCATTGCGAAAATATACCCCGCATCATCTCCACAGTGCTGGAGGGATTGTGGAGAAGTGGGAACTCTGCATCATATTCTCTGGTCTTGCAGAAGACTCTCCAGAATATGGCCGAAGATCTTTCATATAATCAGTACAATTGTAGAAGTCTCAATTGACCTGTCTCCTGGGCTGGCCTTATTAAATTTGGGAATTGGCAACATTCATCACGATTTCAGAGTAGTGGTTACCCACTTACTAATGGCAACCAGACTATCTATAGTAAGGAAATGGAGAACAGCCTTGACAGCCTCCATAAATGAAATAGTCCAACTAACACATACCCACTGCAAGTATGAAATAGCATTCGCTTCCTCCCAGGGTAATCAATCACGTGTTCGCAAAATCTGGGCCCCGTGGACCGAATGGTATGACACAACACATCCATTGTCATAAAACGAATAATATATTTGTATGTCCACTCCATTATGTTAGTTTCAATGCACTATGTATCTGTCAAAGAAATGAAGCGGGGTGGTGGGTGGAGCCGCGGAGGCGGGCCATTAGGCCAATCAATATCGACAATTTGCTACTGGTAACATTCCCCATTCTAACAATTAATTAGATTGCTATTGCAACTCCAAATTTGTGGGGGAGTGGGCCGGTCTCTTACTGTGGGCACAGTTTGTTCCCCATGGGGTGCCCTGGTGGGAGGTGACGGCTCACTTCTCCCATGCTATCACCGTACTGGCCAAGTAATTGCTATCAGACGCATCCTTTGCTCCGGGGTACTTCACCACTTAAAAGGGGCCGCTGTGGCCCGTGTCCGCGGTACTGCCCACACCACCGAATTCTTGGGTGATATAGATATAACCATAGCTATTGTTATTCGGTGTAAACTCGGTGGATGGAAAAGAGGGATATATACTACCTGCTCAATCTCTTACTTACTTATTTGTATGTTCTCTCTTCTTGAGAAGTGTTAAAAATGTGTTTTATTTCTACTCCTCTTGAAATGTACAAACCGTACATGTTGTATTTATCTTATTGAACACAATAAAAATTATTGAAATTAAAATATGTTTAAAAAGTCAACCATTTCCATGGGGTGTACATCATTTTTCACATGACTGTATGTAATAATCCTAAGTTCACTAACAATTTATTCACATAATTTATTCACACACAAGAAATACACATCTATACATTTTAATGTCTGTGTGTTTAGTGTGGGAGCCAGAATATTTACCACATGCACTTAAAGCTTTAGCTTGCAGTAAAATGTGTAATGAAGTCTAAATTCATGAGATAAACATAGATTATAAACTCATGCTAATGAACAAAGGTTAGTGTATTTCATGAATCAAATTTTCTGTATGTCTCTTAGAAAAACTGAAAATTGTATCAAATACTTACCGTAATTTTCCTTTCCTGATGCCAAACCATGGCAGCATACTAGTGATAGAGCTCTGCCTTTTGACCACTCCCTCAGGACCAGTGAATAGCATAAAAAAAGGCATTGTTAGCCGCCCCCCCCCCCCCCATTCTTTGTAACAAGCCACATACCGGAACACATAGGGTGTGCCCGTATGCTGCCATGGCTTGGCGTCAGGAAAGGAAATTACGGTAAGTATTTGATCCAATTTTCCGTTTTCCTGATGCCAACATGGCAGCATACTAGTGATAAATAACTAGCTGAAAGGGTGGGTTCTACTTGCCAAACCAATATTCTTATTAGGATGGGACAGTAGACTGAATAATCCTTCCTACAAAGTCCTCTGATGACAAGGCACCTATGTCTACTCTGTAAAGTTTGAATAGGTATGCTGGGATGACCATGATACTTCTACAGATGGATACTATAGATGCTCCCAAGTGGGCTGCCTATGAGACTGCAATAACTCTGGTAGAGTGCACCGCCGCTGATGGAGGCTTATGCCCCCTCACCCTATATGCACCACCAAGCCTGCTAGAGTCCAGGCAGTAACCTCTTTCCTTGACGATCCCCAGCTGGAATGACAAAAGGCTTATTAGATGATCTGAAAAGACCAATTGTGGACAGATGCTTCTTTCTGAAAACGTCCAGGTCGTGTGACTTTCCTGTGTGATGTTCTGGAAACTTAGGCAGTTCCCAGATGTCTGTTAAATAGAGGGCTATTGTTACCTTTGATACAAGATGACCTACAAGACAGCCCTCTACTCTTTTTTTTTGAAGCTGCAAGAAAATATATAATCTAGATTGCAGCCACAAGGAGAGACCAGAGCGTATGCCTCCTGCGTCTTGGGGTGCGGAAACAAGGGCAGACATACCCAACATTTGTGAAGAGGAGTGACGTAAGGGTCCCCCCATTGAAGAATCCTTCCGTCAAAGGAGGAACCACCTCAGACGGTAATGGGCCCACAAAGACACACACACCAACTGGTAAGGACACCCATGTAGGTACAGATCAGGCCCAAATGAGTGTACGCACTCCAGAAACATTAGGAGGTGCGTATAGTCTGGAAGGCAGGAATGACAAACCTACTTTTTTAGTGAAGGAGGCTGTGGGAACAGTGAATCCCACAGCCCACCCTCCTCCCACCCCACTATTGAGAACATCAACAAGGAAAAGAGAACAAGTAGGAGGAGAGGTAGGAGAGGGGGGAAGAGACATAAAAAGAGGAAGGAGATAACTGAGGGATTCTCCACCATAAAAATTTACAACCTGTCCAGCTCGGTCTTTACAGAAACAGAGCTGAACATATTACGTAAAGGTTTTAATTTTGCCCCCAAAAATCCCCCCAACCTGTTTGAGCTGTTTGTGGATTTGAATAAATATGTGAGGAATCTTACAGTCAAAAGATACTTCGCTATTAAAGAAGGAAACTCCGGGGAAGGAGGTACACTGAGAAATATATTAACCACAACCCCCATGATTAACCCCTGGCAATTCATTACCTCGGAACAAGAACTAGACTCTAAGGACGAAGCCCTGTCCATATTAGAAAGTTTATACCAGGAGGGTGGCTGTGAAGTTGAGGAATTGGATGCAGGAACCAACCTCCCCATTCATGATAGTAGGCTGATACGACATACAGATTTTAAGCCCAAATCTATGTTCTATCCCCATTGGGTTAAGGGAAATCACATTCCCACCTTCTACCAGATAGTCTTGGAGGAACTAAGACATATATGCCACAAAAATCCTCCGGGTATACCAGGGAAGAAAGGGGTAGAAGATCCACTAAATAGCCTAAGAGAAAAAGATCACATCATTATCAGGCAGGCAGATAAAGGGGGAGGTTTGGTTATACAAGATAGAGAAGCATATTTGGGAGAAGCCACAAGACTTTTGAGTGAAAACATTACATATCAAAAATTACCAAAAGATCCTCTTCCAGAATATAGAGATCAATTAAAATCCTTATTGGATGAAGCTTTGAAATGCGAAATCATTACCAAAAGCGAGTACCTCTTCCTGTTCAACCAATATCCCATCACTCCCCACTTCTACCACATTCCTAAAATCCATAAAGACCTGACTAATCCCCCGGAAGACCCATAATAGCTGGGATCGATAGTCTCACTAGCAACTTGGGCTGCTACATCGATCATTTTCTCCAGGAATTTGTCACTTACCCTCCTATGTTAAGGACTCGGGCCACATGCTGGAGATACTTCACTCCATGAAGTGGGAACCAGAATATAAATGGGTGTCTCTTTATGTAGCCTGATTGTATACATCAATTGAGCACCAGTATGGCCTGAATGCCGTGAAACACTATCTGAACAACAGCGAATTACACCCATCACAGACCCAGTTCCTGCTTGAATGTATCGATTATACCCTTAATCATAACTATTTCACCTTTATGGACACCCACTACAGGCAAGCCAGGGGCACTGCTATGGGAGTCAGGTTTGCTCCAAGTTATGCCAATCTATTCATGGGGTATTGGGAGGAACAATCCATCTGGAACAATAACCCCTATAGAGCAAACCTGGTCCTATATGCAAGGTATATCGATGATATACTGATTGTCTGGAAGGGAAGGGAAGAACAGTTTATAGGCTTCCTTTCGCATTGTGGGGGGAACTCCTTTGGTATCACATTTACCCACGTAATAGACGACAATAGTCTCATATTCCTGGACCTCGAACTTAGGATAGATAATGATAATAACATCATATCTAAAACCCACTTCAAACCAAGTGCAGGAAACTCATACATGCATGCGGACAGTAGCCATCATCCTAGGTGGATCAGGAACATCCCGTTTGGGCAGTTCTGTCGATTATCCAGAACCTGTACCATAAAAGAAGACTACGAGACCCAAGGGAATATCTTAAAAACAAAATTCCGAGAAAAAGGATACAAAGAAGAACATATTGAAGAAGCCTACAACAAGTATAGGGCCCACTACGAAGGGGGGACACAGTCAGAGCAAATAGGAATGTCTAAAAAGTCAGAGAAAAATAAAACGGCCAGGCAAGAATTTGTCTGATTCAGCACCACGTACAATACTAG
This sequence comes from Glandirana rugosa, assembly GCA_018402905.1. NCBI lineage: Eukaryota > Metazoa > Chordata > Amphibia > Anura > Ranidae > Glandirana > Glandirana rugosa. Next base: position 271,832 of record BLSH010479607.1, on the reverse strand, counting down.
AGCCTTTGACATACAGCGGATATTGTCCAATAACTGGAAAATTGTGAAACAAGATCCGGTCCTGGGTAAATTAATACCTGACAGGCCGGAGATTGTGTTCAGAAGATCTAGGAATGTCAGGAGCTATATAGCGCCAAGCAGGGTCCGTAAACTCCAAAAGAAACAAGGTGACAACCTGGGGCCCTGGTCTTCAATTTTTGACCAGCCAGGAAGCTACAGATGTGGAGTGAAAAACTGCGGGTCCTGTTCATACATGTGGCACAGGAAAAAGGAAGTCCTGGGGAGTGATGCTCGTACCCACAAGATCAGACAATTTATTAATTGTGGTACTTCCTTCGTAGTTTATGGCCTGATATGTCCATGTGGACTATTATATGTAGGGCGTACCTCTTAGGGTACGCTTTGGCGAACATAAGTGTAACATACAGGCCAAGAAAGAACCCTCAAAGGTGAAGACGAGGGCCAACTACTCAGTTCCTAGACATTTTGAGCTTGTTCATCAAGGGGATCCTGCTGGGCTGAAAGTCTTCGGTATAGAAGCAGTAGGAGGTGATTTAGATAGTGGCAGCAGGTACAAAAGGTTACTTAAAAGAGAAACGTATTGGATCTTTACCCTAGGGTCCTTGACGCCAGGGGGACTGAATGAGGATCTTGAGGTACATGGAGTTATCAACTAAGTGACATGATACCTCCTCCCGGGCTTTTTCACTCATTCCCCTCATTTTCCCCCCTTTCGGCCAGTCAGTTCTTCTTCCCCCCCCTCCCCCCCGACTTTACAATGAAGAGCCAGAGTCCCAGTCCCGGTCCCCTCCTCCTCCCCTGTCCTTCTCTGGAGAAACACTCCACCTACGTATCCTACCTACATGGAGTGAATATAGACACCATTACCATTATAGGGTTTACTATACCATATTTATGTGTACATATTTGTGTACTATTTTAGTACTTCATAGCTTTTTATTTGAATTCACCAACTGTATTGACATTTGGGTAACACATAGTTCATATTGTCATGTTGTTCTATTGGGCTGTCAGTATATCACACGGTCTATCACAGGATCTGGGGCTTTCTAGCCCAATTGAGTTTTAATCCACAATTATTAACTTCCTCATAGCAAGTAGAGTTCCACTTCATTCATAAATCCCTATTGACAATACCACCCCAATGATAAACATTTCTGGGTAAGCAATGAGGTTTAAATAATTTGATAATTGTCAATAATTTTAATTATTTTTAAATCAATTTGAAATAATAGGTTTTTCTTGCATAATGGCTCCTCCTGACAGTTTAGATATTGTCCCCCTCTCTCCTTTTTCCTTTGTCCTTTTCCCTTATTTCTCCTTAAGCAGCTAACAAGCTGCTATTAGCTACAACTCCACAAGATGGAGCTGGTCAGTGCAGACTGGAGCAGGGTCAGTCAGCTGATAGTGCCGATGCTGCTGTTCGGCGCCAGCATCCGGAGCTGGTGTGAGCGCCGGAAGCCTTATCCCACCACATTGAGGCTTGGAGCACAGGAGAGGGCGGAGGTTAAGCACCGCCCCCCAGTGTGCGCTCCAACACCGTTACCGGGGCTCCCGGGTGGACGGTGTAATCCCAATCTCGTGCACATCCGCCTGTACAGGAAAGGCTGTACTCAAAGGGGGATCAGATGGATGAATCCCCAGACTAAGACTTCAAGACAGCACATCCATGGCCGGAAGTTGACCCCCCTGCCTCCCCCCTGACCAGCATTCTTTTCTATAACAGGAGAAGTCAGGTATTTCCTACATGCTTTTATAGATTATATAAATTTTATCATATACACAGTGGTTTGTGAAATAAGGTCAGCTGAAAGTGATCGGACGCTTCTTCCGGTGTATGTCTCTGGGGGTACTAATAGGGCATGTTGAGGGATTATACAGTGACACACTGATACTGATCTCCCCCCCCCCCCCCCGGTGTTCTAAGAGTATAGTATAACATACAGTATTTAATTTAAAATTGACATCACCATCACGATTGTTGTTTCATATAGCAATGGAAGAGGAGTAGTTTATGACAATTAGGAGGGAGGGGCCAGGAGCTCGGTAGCACCAGTGGCCGATTGCCCACGCCCTAACGGGCCAGTGGGCGGGCCCTAACAGACCCCACCCCACCAGTGATGCAGACAGTGTGATATAAATCTGAAGCTCAAATATAGCAAGCCAGGCTCTGATGAAGAGGCTACGGCCTTGAAACGCGTCAGCCATTCCATCCAGGCCACCAGTCGGAGAAGGTTGACGGTGGAACCTATTCCAATACTGTTTATGCCTGTTGCACGAAGCTGTTTGTGAGTATGTTTTTATGTTTTTAAATAAACTCAATTAGGATAATGCTCTAGGCCAGTGCGCCCTTTTGTGCCTTTTTGTTTCTTTAGTTTGGGACGACCCCAGTCCATCAGGTGGCAGCAGGCCGGCAAGTTATCCTATTTTGGACAAAATCAGACATCCCCCTCCTCACCACTGCAGAGAAGTCATTCCCCTGAAGCGCGGAGAAATAGGACTTTTTTCTTTGAAGCTTAGTACACTGACTGATGCAAAGCCTACATGAAGGGGCGGGGATTAGCTTTTATAATGTTGGCAGTTTGTTGGAAGCAAAATTATCACTCCCTAGAATCCAATGATTTTCATTTACCATAGGAAAAACAGAGGAAGGGAACGATGTATTCTAGAGAATAAGCATGGTGATTCTTATGGATTCTTTTGGTCTTTGAGACTTGGCATGAGAGGGGTGAGTGATGGTATAGACACATGTAGTTTGGAACAAGGCAGTGTACATGGATTTTCAGTCGCGGGGTAAAGGATGCCTATTTTCTAGGTGCTTAGGTTTAAGCAGTCCAACAAATAAAATATATACATTATATAATCAAAAGCATTGGTACACATGAACTGTGCACCAGTGCACAAAGCAAGGTTCATAAAGACATGGATAAGCAAGTTTAGCGTGGAGGCCTGCACAGAGTCCTGACCTCAACCTGATAGAACACCTATAGGATGAATTAGAGCGGAGACTACGACCCAGGCCTTCTCGTCCACATTAGTGCCTAACCTGACAAATGCGCTTCTTGAAAAATAGTCAAACATTTCCATAGACACACTCCTAAACCTTGTGGACAGCCTTCCCAGAATAGTTGAAGCTGTTATAGCTGCAAAGGGTGGGTCAACTCAATATTGAACCCTTCGAACTAAGACTGGGATGCCATTAAAGTTCATTCGCGTGTAAAAGCAGGCGCCAGGGGCATCGCTATTAGGGCTTCAGCCCCGAATGTCATGCCCTCGGCCCCAAGCCTCCCGAGGGGCCCCTAATGGCGGTGTCAAGCCGCCCACCCTGCGTGCAGGTGACTTGACAGAGCTGCGGGCGGGTGACCTGACTAAACCGCGGACGAGTGGCTAGATAGAGCTGCAAGGGGGCGGATCTACAGAGCCACGATCGGCCTGCATTAGAAGAGAGCCGAGAGAGAGTGGTGTGGGAGAGCAGAGATGACATCATCTGTCTCTGGTCGCCCGCATCACTGCTCTTTCGCCGCTGCCCACACTGTGGAGGAGAGTGGAGAATCCTCTCTCTCCACAGCCCTGAGTGCCGGACCTGAGGGGGCTGTCAGAGCCTCCGACTCCCGTGGCGGCGGGGGAGGATGTGCTTTGTACTGGCTGCATACTGTCTGTGACACTTGCTCTGTGCTAGTAGGAGGGACACTCCACTGGGGGCTCCTGTGATGTAAGGAGGGACTCTGCTGGGGGCACCTGTGATGGAAGGAGGGACTCCACTGGGGGGCACCTGTGATGCAAGGAGGGACTCCACTGGGGGCACCTGTGATGGAAGGAGGGACTCCGCTGGGGGCACCTGTGATGTACGGAGGAACTCCGCCGGGGGGCACCTGTGATGTAAGGAGGAACTCCGCTGGGGGCACCTGTGATGTAAGGAGGAACTCCGCTGGTGGGCACCTGTGATGGAAGGAGGAACTCCACTGGGGCACCTGTGATGGAAGGAGGGACTCCGCTGGGGGCACCTGTGATGTACGGAGGAACTCCGCCGGGGGCACCTGTGATGTAAGGAGGGACTCCGCTGGGGGCACCTGTGATGTAAGGAGGAACTCCGCTGGCGGGCACCTGTGATGGAAGGAGGAACTCCACTGGGGCACCTGTGATGGAAGGAGGGACTCCGCTGGGGGCACCTGTGATGGAAGGAGGGACTCCGCTGGGGGACACCTGTGATGGAAGGAGGGACTCCACAGGGGGCACCTGTGATGAAAGGAGGAAATCCGCTGGGGGCACCTGTGATGGAAGGAGGGACACTCCTCTGGGGGCAACAGTGATGGAAGGAGGGACACTCCTCTGAGGGTACCTGTGATGTAAGGAGAGACTCCGTTGGGGGCACCTGTGATGGAAGGAGGAACTCCGCTTGGGGCACCTGTGATGGAAGGAGGGACTCTGCGTGGGACACCTGTGATGTAAGAAGGAACTCCGCTGTGCGTGTCGCCTCAAGGAAGAATGTAGTGTCCACAGGGTGCGTCTCAGGGAGGAAGGTAGTGTCCACGGGGTTC
>BLSH010479607.1:240242-259361 GCA_018402905.1 Glandirana rugosa | reverse complement strand
TGAAATATTATTTTTCTCATCACTCAAATGTAGCACGAGCACTTTAAAGCACAAAGAACTGTTGCTTGGATAAGGATTTGAAGCATTATCAGTCTGGGACTGAAACAGCACTCACACAGTATAACTACGGATTGCACATCAAAAATACCGTTTTTGCACAGAGCACAGCACTTTATTTGGACTTCATTTAAAATATTTATATTATGTATTGATTTATTATATTCATGTGAAACTGCAAATATATTGAACTAGAGGGATCACTTTGAACTGTAAGCACTGTTTGAATTGAATTTTATTTATTCACATATAGCAAGTGTTATAGCCACTGGGCTACAGCAGCACTTATTGTTTTTGATGTATTTATTTATCGGTTTTATAAAAAATCGTATGTATTGAATTTTGAGTATGAAATAAGGGGATTACCATAGTTTTGCAAGCGCTGTTTGAACTTATAAAACAAAAATTGTTCACACATATCACGTTTTTCCCATAGCAACTGGGCTAGAGCAGCAGCTTGCATATAGGACACTGCATTCCACATCAAAGGACAAGCGCTGCCTAAGGGACACACACCTTTCTCTAAAAAACGATGTGACAGTACTGATTGGCACTGATGAGGCAGCACTGATGAGGTGGCACTGATGATGAGGCACTTATATGCAGCAATGATGAGCACTGTTAGGCAGCACTGATAAGCAGCACTGACGGGTACTGATAGGTGGCACTGATGGACACTGCTAAGCGGCACTGATGGGCACTCATAGACAGCAATGATTGACGCTCATAGGCGGCACTGGGCACTGATAGGTGACACTCATGGGCACTGATAGGTGGGCACTGGTATGTGGCAATAGTGGGCACTGATATGTGGCACTGGTATGCATTGATAGGGGCACTGGTAAGCACTGATAGGGGCACTGGTGGGCATATATACTGATAGGGGCTCATTCCCTGGTGGTCTAGGGTGGCATCTGAAGGTGGCACTAAGTGGCATCCACATTGGGCACTATGTTTCTTACCTGGTGGTCTAGGGGGGTCTCCCTGGTGGTCCAGATCGGCTCCCTGGTGGTCCCTGGTCGTCTCCCTGGTGGTCCTGGGTGGGCATATCCCTGGTGGTCCCTGGGCAGGCTCCCTGGTGATCTAGGGTGACGATCTGAGGGAGGGCTGTGCTGATAAATCATCAGCACAAACCCTCCCTGTCAGGAGAGCAGCTGATCGGCTCTCCACTCCTCAGGTCTGCAGACCTGAGTACAGGAAAGCCTATAAATGGCTTTCCTGTGTTAAACTGTGACCAGCCGTGATTGGTCACGGCTGATCACATGGTAAAGTGCTTCGGATGGAAGTACTTTACCGAGATCGGTATTGCGGGGGGTCAGACTGACCTCCCACACCACCGATCACCGCGATGCTCGCCCCCCTGGGCGCGCGGTGGCTTGTTATCCTGAGGACGTCATATGACGTCCAGTCAGGATAACTAAGCCACTTCCCAGCCGTCATTTTGCATACGGCGGTCGGGAAGTGGTTAAATAGACATTAGACTGTGGATAAAAAAAATTAGACTGTATTATCTAAGTGACAATAGCTGGACAGAAGGCCACAGCATAAGAGGGAAAGAACATTAAAATAATCATTAGAGTATATTGTAGGTAGGTATAAGCCAAACTTACCTTGGTTCATTTTGAGACGAGTTTGGCAAACTTTACTGAAGTTCAGATGCAGAATCTGAATCCCATTGAAGTCAATGGGAGCTGAATGGTAAAATGTGAAACATTAAAAAAGCAAAATAACTTTAGCTACTTGCCGACCAGCTGCCGTCGTTATACGGCGGCAGGTCGGCTCTCCTGCACGGATCACCGTAGATGTACGGCGGGTTGCGCAGTTCCTGATGGGAGCACGCTGGCAGCAGTGCACACTTGCACCCACTGCACACTGCGTGAGCGTGCCCACGGACCGGGCGGACTCGATGTCCGCCGGCAGTGACCCTTGATCACTTTCTACAGAGGCAGAACGATGATCTGCCAATGTAAACAAGGAAGATCCCCGTTCTGTCAGGGGACCTGACAGTGATCTACTGTTCCCAGTGATCAGGAACACTGGGATCTGTCATGTCCCTGCCAGCCCAGCCCCCATACAGTTAGAACGCACATAGGGAACACAGTTAACCCCATGATCGCCCCCTAGAGTTTAACTACTTCCTTGAAAATGACATTTATACAGTAATCAGAGGCTATTTGTAGCTCTGATCGCTGTATAAATGTCATTGGTCCCAAAAAAGTGTCCGCTCTGTCTGCTGCAATGTCACAGTCTCAATAAAAATCGCAGATCCCCGCCATTACTAGTAAAAAAAACCCATAAATATATCCCCCTATTTTGCAGATGCGGTAACTTTTGCGCAACCCAATCAATATATGCCTACTGCAACTTTATTTACCAAAAATATGTAGGAGAATATATATCGGCCTAAACTGATGAATAAATTAGTTTTTTATATATTTTTTTTTGGATATGTATTATAGCAAAAAGTAAAAAATACCTCCAAAAAAAGCTCTATTTGTGGGAAAAAAAGGACTTCAATTTTGTTTGGGTACAGCATCGCAAGACCGTGTAATTGTCAGTTAAAGTGATGCAGTGCCATATCACAAAAAATGGTTTGGTCATTAAGGGGGCAAATCCTTCCGGGGCTGAAGTGGTTAAATAACTTTAGATAACATGTCAAGGTGACATGCCCAATGTATATATCCTAATCCAAAACTGACATTTAGAAAGTAAAAAAATGTTGTTTCAATTTCTGCTGATTTCAGGCAAATGACAGCTTCAGCCGCATACCTCTGTTTGCAAACAAAGCACCCAGGAGGTCCATTCATCTATAGTAGACCCTTATCCTGAATATTAATGGGACCACACACAAAAAACTACTTGGGATTCATCCTAACGTACATAGCAGACCCTCCTTGATTCAGGTCTGGTATGGATATTAAAAGGGACCCCATGCAAAAAAATCCCCAAACAACATAAATACAAAAATGGCACGGGGTGGGGTCCCCCCAAGTTCTAAGCCATAACCTTCAAATTTAAAATGGAGTATAAGGGAAAACTCCACATAAAAATAATATAAAAATAGAGTATCCCCAAAGTTCAAATTATAACCTCATCTGAGCCATAGGTGTGCGCAGCCTATTGCATTAGGGTGTGCACCACAAAGCGCAGACCCACATGAGTGTGTGCGTATATATGTCAGAAGGGCAGAGATCGGTGTCAGTAGTTTTTTTACATTTTATTTATTTATTTATTTTTTTTACAATTTTGTTTTTTTTATCCATTTTTACAATATTATATTTTATTTTATTTTTCACAATTTTATTTAGGAGCCCTGCTGAAATATCAGGGGTTTAAACAGACCTCTGATGTCTCACTTTTGGGGCGGAGAAAGGGACTGAGGACAGAGATTCCCCGTCCCTTTCTCTGCAGCCAGGCAGCAGGGGGAATCTGCACAGTACAGGGTGATTAGGGTGTGCCCAGGTACACCTGCCACCCTATGTGTGCATGCCTATGATCTCAGCATGCAGACTGGCAGGTCAGGAAAGGGGGGCAAGCATTCTCCCCCCCTTCTTAATCATATCAAGGCTGGCCTGGTGACTGTGGGGGGCTGCAGGCAGAGAGCTTATTAGAATGTGAAAGCCCATATGCATTCGCAAAAAACATAAATAAAGACACCACACTGTTTGACTATTCCTTTGTTAAAAAAAATTTAAATAAAAAATCCAAAAAATGTCTCATGATGTACATCCATCATTAATCACATCATCCAGTGAGGCATATTCTCATCAGTCATGAAGGATGACACCTGCCGAATCGCCAAAAGAAATAACCACAGACCAACTGATATGTCTGATCTCATCGCTACACTCACCGTGAATGACAGGTCCAGCCCCCCCCCCCCCCCTAAATTTAAACAAAGGGGCAGGGTATACTCAGTGAAGTCACTGATCAAATATGGCCAAGGCCATACTTACATTATCTCCTTTTACAAAAACCTTCTTTAACCTCCTCAATCAGACCCTTTCCCTTCCTCCATGGAATGGTTAGATAATATATCTCTTCCTAAGTTATTAAAAAAACAGATCCAATCTCTTAATGCCCCATGTACTGCTCAGGAAGTAGAGGAAACCATTAAATCTTTAAAATTTCCCATGGTTCCGGGCCTGGGCGGGTTCACTATGACATACCTGAGATGTTGATGTCCCTTCTCCTTATAATAGTTAAAGGCTTCATTCACACTTGTATGACTCCAAAGTTGCATAACTTTAGTGCAACTTAAATGCAACTTTGATGCAACTTTAGATGGGTGCGTCTTGGATGCGACTTGTTGTCCCTCTGCAAAGTCAGACCCATTGTTGCATGTAAAACATTCAGGTATGACTTTCATACAACCTTTGAGGGTTAACATTGAAGTATATGACCCTCAAGTTGCATGAAAGTCTGACCAAAAGTAGTGCATGAACTACTTTAAAGTCGCTGAGACTAAGTCGTACATATATGAATGGTTAGCATTGGAAAACATGAGGTATGACTTGTCATGCAACTTTGATGTCCAAAATCGTATGACAAGTTGCACAAGTGTGAATGGGGTGAAAGACTACTCCCGCTATATTATCTTCCCATCTCCGTGATTTTTGGTAGGTTGCCGGATAACAGGTTGGAATTGGTTAATACTTCCCTCATTTCTCCTGATCAGACTAGGGTTTATTCAATCTTAACAAATTACAGATAATATCAGATTAACTGCAAATGTAATTCAGGATGCCAACCTGCTCTCTTTCTCTGTTCTTTTATTAAGCCTCAATAGCCAGTAGGCTTTTTACAGTGTTACATTCTTCAATTTGACCCATATCCTTTCGAAGTTTGGTTTTGGGGATGCATTCTTGAATGGGGTCCAAGCTTCATATCATTCCCCTCAAAACAGAATAACATTTCTGGGATGTTACTCAGATTTCTTTTCATCAGGCAGGGGCCTTAGGCAAGGATGCCCTTTATCACCTATCCTTTTAACATTAATGATAGAACCCCTTGCCTTTACCCTTCGGCAAAATGTTAACATCAAAGGTTATTGTAAAGGGGCTCAGGAATTCAAACTAAGCCTATAGGCTGATGATGTGTTTGATTCACTAATTTCATCCTTCCGCTTTCATTTTTTATTTCAATGGTGTAACACCCCCCTCTGATACTTAGGTGTACATGTTACCCCTTCCAACAGTTCCATTTATGTATCCAGTTATTCCTTGGTGCTTCTGAAATTCAGAAATCTACTAAAACTATGGTCCTCATAACATCTCATTCCTAGGCAGGATTATGGCCCTTAAAGTGTCTACCCTACCAAAACTACTTTTTTCTTGAGATCCCTACCCATGTATATTCTAAAATCTATTATTTGTGGATTTTAGTCAGTGGTTAATATATTTATTTGGATGGGCAAAAAGCCTAGATGTGGTAGGTGTCTCTTTTACAGATCACAGGCAAATGGAGGTCTGGGGAGCCCATTTTGTGGTACTATTATTTAGCAGCAAGACTAACTCAATTGGCACAATGGCACATTATTTCCTGGCTGCATTTCAAATGTTCCTCAGTCTTCCCCTTCTATATCCCTGGGTTACTGTGGTCTAAATATATCTGCCCCCTTTACTTAAACCCCTGAATTCCATAATTGCTTTATCTTGTATCTATGGTCCCTATACAAATCTTTTTACTGCCTATCCTCATCATTCTCCCTTTTAGTTTCTTTCATTGGTGACCTCCAGCTTTTTGACAGGCAGCTTTTTGCCAATTTTGATAATTGTACATCTAGTGACTACACTTTCCTTAGAGCCTTCCTATCTGACGCATGCTTTATCCCATTTGGCCAACTTAGCCAACAAGTTAACCTAGCGTCCCCAGACCTTTGTAGATATTTACAAATAAACCACTTGACCTCCAGAAGGTTTTATCCCTTCATCCCCAGGTTAATTTTTGCTATTCAGCACTGTGCTACTTTAACTGGCAATTGTGTCATCATGCAACACTGTACTCAAATAAAAGTCATATACTTTTTTCCACTCAAATAGAGCTTTCTTTTGGTGGTATTTGGTTACCACTGGGTTTTTAACCACTTAAATACAGGATGCTTACACCCCCTTCCTTTCCAGATCAATTTTCAGCTTTCAGTGCTCTCACGCTTTGAATAAAAATTACTCAGTCATTCTACACTGTACCCAATCAAAATTGTTATCCTTATTTTCTCACAAATAGAGATTTATTTTGGTGGTATATAATCACTGCTGGGTTTTTTTATTTTTTGCAATATAAGCAAAAAATGAGCGAAAATTTAGAAAAAAAAAAACACTTTTTTTTTAGTTTGTATTGAAAAACTTTGCAAAAATGTAATTTTTCTTCATAAAATTGGGCCATAATTTATACTGCTACATATCTTTGGTAAAAATAACCCAAATGAGTGTATAGCATTTCTTCTCTGTGAAAGTTATAGAGTCTACAAGCTATGGTGCAAATCATGGTGAAAATTGATCACACCTGATGTACTGACCACCTATCTCATTTCTTGAGACACTAACAAGCCAGGAAAGTATAAATACTCCCCAAATGACTCCTTTTTGGAAAGTAGACATTCCAAGGTATTTAGTAAGAGGCATGGTGAGCTTTTTGAAGATGTAATTTTTTTCCCACAATTCTTTGCAAAATTAAAATTTTGTTTTTTTACACAAAATTGTTATTACAACAAGTTATTTCTCACACACAGCATATGCATACTTGCAATGACATCCCAAAATGCATTCTGCTACTCCTCCTGAGTTTGGCGATATAACATGTGTGAGACCTTTACACAGCCTGGCCACATACAGAGGCCCAACATCCAAGTAGCACCTCCAGGCGTTCTAGGAGCATAAACTACACATCTAATTTGATGATGACCTATCACACTTTTGAAGGCCCTGGAGCACCAGAACAATGTAAACACCAACAAAATGACCCCATTTTGGAAAGAAAACACCCCAACATACAATCTATGAGGCATAATTAGTCTTTTGAACGGTTCATTTTTTTCTAGAAGTTTTTGGAAAATATGGCAAAAAAATGAAAATGCTTTTTTTTACACAAAGTTGTCTATTTATAAGATATCTACAACACATAGCATGTACATTGCAAAAATGACACCCCAAAATACATGCGGCTACTCCTCCTGAGTATGGCGATACCACATGTGTGAGACTTTTACACATTCTGGCCACATACACAGGCCCAACATTGAAGTAGCACCTTTAGGCGTTCTATGAACATAAATTACATATCTCATTTCTCAACCACCTATTACACATTTGAATGCCCTGGAGCACCAGGACAATGGAATTGCCCATAAAATGACCCCATTTTGGAAAGCAAACACCCAAACGTATAATCTATGAGGCATAATGAGTCTTTTGAACATGTCATTTTTTTCCAGAAGTTTTTGGAAAATGTGGAAAAAAAATGAAAACGCATTTTTTTTACAAAAAGTTTTCCATTCATAAGATATTTCTAACACATAGCATGTACATAGCAAAAATGACACCCCACAATACTTTCTGCTACTCCTCCTGAGTATGACGATACCACATGTGTGAGACTTTTACACAAACTAGCCACATACAGAGGCCCAACATCAAAGTAGCACCTCCAGGTGTTCTAGGGACATATATTACACACATAAATTCCAGCCAACCTATCACATTGTTGAAAGCTCTTCATATTTCTAGCACATAGCATGTACTGTACATACCAATTACAAACCAAAATACATTCTGCTGAGAAAAGGGTAAAGAAAAGATTACCTACGGTTTTAGTAGTGCAGTGGCCCACAGAGGAGAGCATCAGTCCAGGCAACAGGCAGGAACGAGGACAGTGACAGCAAAACAGACAGTAGGCAGCAATACTGTCCATGTTCAGTACAGGTAGAGATATTGGCAGCACAGCCAAAGCATTGGTCCAGGTAGCAGGCAGAGATGTGGTCAGCAGCAGTGAAAGGACCGTCTATGCAGCAGGCAGGAATACTGTCCATAGTACAGGCAGCAGGCAGAGATATGGTCAGAACAGCCAAAGTATTGGTCCAAGCAGCAGGCACATGGTCCATAAAAAGTCCTGGGTCAGTGCAGGCAGAGATATTGTCAGTGCAGCCAAAGTATTTGTCCAGGCAGCAGGCAGGACCATCAAGCTTAGGGCCTTGGTCAGAAAAAAATGGGGACAGGGGTAGAGGCTTCTCCCACCCATCGCTTTGAAGCCTCCAGACACCAGACCCTGTTCTGGGAATTAAAAAACAAAGAAAAAACAATAACTGGTTTTCTCAAATCAGAACACCATTCTGGAGACTTCACATATATGAGACCCCTGTGTAGCAGGGTGAAAGATCAGTCCAAGGGGCAGGCAAAAAACATGGTCAACATTCTGAGGTCAGTGCAGGTAAAAGGCAGAAATAGATGGTAGGCAGAGGCATAGTCGATACAGTCTAGGGTCAGTTCATGTAAAAGGCGGAAACATGGCAGATAAACAATGTAGACTGCAGGCAGAGGCATAGTCGATAAACAGGCCAGGGTCCGTTCACATGGAAGGCAATGGTATGGTTGGTCGAGGCAACAGGGAAATAATTAGCACAGGAATTGAAAATGGGGAAATGGCAGTCTATTTGAAATATGGGCTAATAATTTACAAGAGTATGATAGCGTCGAAAGCATTCTCCGTTGCAAAGGCAAGGTTGGGAGGGACAATGGAAACTGGTGTCTCTCCTAACGCCTCTTTTGCTGCACACCCGACATTTTTTTTGGCATCTTCTTCCTTCTTCTGATGGTGAAATATTTTCAGAAAAATGACGCTCGTGCAGTCTGCTGACACAATCGGAGCGAAGGCTTTCTGGGGGGGATCCTTGTTGATATATCAGGGCAGTGATAACATCTTCAATTAATTTTAGGAAGGTGTTGGATACTTGATGTTGGGTCAATTTTTGATAAGTGATGAATGAGTTGTATATAGCCAAATTAAAAAAGTAAATAGCGACTTTTTTATACCAGAAGAGGGACTTTTCTTGTGGATAGGTAGGTCTGCAACATCTAAACATTTAAATCCACCCCCCATGAATTTATTATACTCGTGGATACAGCAAGGCTTTAGAATTGGACCGCGTCTTCTGGGAACTTCCACTGAGGTGTCATCATGGATGGTTGACATGATGTATACGTCTTTCTTATCCCTTCACTTCACGCCCAACACTTCCTCGTTCCTCAGGCTTTCCGATTCCACCCTTTGTAGCCTTGTGGTGACAAGACGCTGTGGGAAGCCCTTCCTGTTTTTCCTTGCTGTACCACAGGCAAAAGTTTTATTTAGGCATAGGTGGCGTAAAAGGGGCAAACTAGTATATTAGTTGTCCATATAAATGTGATACCCCTTTTGGAAGAGTGGGAATGCCAACTGCCAGACAATTTTCCCGCTTATTCCCATGTATGGTGGACACTCGGGGGCTGCAGCTGGGAATCTTTGCCTTTGTACACATGAAAGGCATGGACACATCCGGTGGAGCTTTCACAAAGCTTGTTGAGCTTCAATCCATATCTGGCCCTCTTACTTGGGATATACTGCTTGATTCCCAGCTGGCCTGTGAAATGGCCCAGGGATTCATCCACAAGATGTTCTGGGCAGAGATGCAAAGCTTGGCAAACCTTTTGGAGAAAAAATCAATAAGGGGTTGAATTTTATATAACTTATCAAAGTCGGGATGATTTCGGGGGGGGGGGGGGGGCACTGCATGTTGTCACAAAAATGCAGGATGCGTATTATAATTTCGTAACAGGACCTGGTCATGACACTTGAATAAATTGGCATGTGGTGGATGGGGTAGGTAGACCACTATGTGTGCTATTTGTTCTTTTTTGTAAGCCCCATGTTGAGTGCCAGGCTTAAAAACAATTTAAGCTCCTCCAAGGTTATGGGTATCCATTCGAAAGGGTGGGCATAGCTTGAGCTGGGGTTGTTTGCTATAAATTGACAAGCAAATCGATTAGTTTGGTCCACTATGTTTTGGACCAACTTGTCAGGGAAAAATACATTTAAAAATTAAATTTCTTTGGTGTTGACTTGCACACCTGGCTGTCCTGTGAAAGGGGGGATTGTGGCTGACCCTGTGCTAGAAGGCAGCCACAATGGGTTTGCCAAGGCCTCCGGGAGCTGGGTTTGGGCTCTAATTCTTTGGCGCAAAATGCCAGCGCTTGTACTGGGCATTTCCTCCTGGGGTCTAGCGCCGTTGACATTTGGTAATTGGCCATTGGGGTGCCTGGTGCTGCTGGTTGCTGCCTGGTCTTCAGTCCATCTTCTTTTAGGACGGACTGCTTCCTCCTCAAATTCGGAAGATGATGTACTGTCATCAACGGGCACGTATTCCGAACCAGAATCGGAATCAGAACTGTGACTGGGCGGTGAGAGCTCATCCGTTAGGCTCAGCATCTGATATTCCTCTTCTGGAGTGTATACTCTTCTTCTGGACATGGTGACAGGTACTCGGACTGATGACAGGTACTTGGACTGATGACAGGTACTCTGATTGGTGACAGGTATGCTGCTGACAGGTACTCTGTTGACAGGTACTCTGATTGGTGACAGGTACTCTGATTGGTGACAGGTACTCGGATTGATGACAGGTACTCTGATTAATGACAGGCACTCTGGTGACAGGTACTCTGATTGGTGACAGGGACTTGGATTGATGACTAGAGTTGAGTGAACCCGAACTGTAAAGTTCGGGTTCGTACCGGACTTTAGGGTGTCCGTGTCCCGAACGCGGACATTTGAGAAAAAGTCTGGGTTCGGGGTTCGGGTATTTTTTTGCGCCTTTTGAATAGCTGCAGGGCAGTCAATCAACAAGCGTTTCACTTGTTTGCCCTGAGAAGCCATCACAGCCATGCCTACTAATGGCATGGCTGTGATTGGCCAGTGCATCATGTGACCCAGCCTCTATATAAGCTGGAGTCACGTAGTGCTGCATGTCACATTATCTCATACTACTACTAGTTATAGTAGTATCCTATTGCTACTGTGAGGAACAGATTACCTTTCGAAAAGCATCTCATACTAGTATAGGGAGAGGATGCTGCTGCTGGTGTGAGGGACAGATTAGCTTTCGAAAATAATCTCATACTAGTATAGGAAGAAGATGCTGCTGCTGGTGTGAGGGACAGATTAGCGTTATAAAATCATCTCATACTGGTGTAGGGAGAGGTTCCTGCTGCTGGTGTAAGGGACAGATTAGCGTTATAAAATCATCTCATACTGGTGTAGGGAGAGGTTCCTGCTGCTGGTGTGAGGGACAGATTAGCGTTATAAAATCATCTCATACTGATGTAGGGAGAGGTTCCTGCTGCTGGTGTGAGGGACAGATTAGTGTTATAAAATCATCTTATACTGGTGTAAGGAGAGGTTCCTGCTGCTGGTGTGAGGGACAGATTAGCGTTATAAAATCATCTCATACTGGTGTAGGGAGAGGTTCCTGCTGCTGGTGTGAGGGACAGATTAGTGTTATAAAATCATCTCATACTGGTGTAGGGAGAGGTTCCTGCTGCTGGTGTGAGGGACAGATTAGCTTTATAAAATAATCTCATACTGGTCTAGGGAGAGGTTCCTGCTGCTGGTGTGAGGGACAGGTTAGCGTTATAAAATCATCTCATACTAGTGTAGGGAGAGGTTCCTGCTGCTGGTGTGAGGGACAGATTAGCATTATAAAATCATCTCATACTGGTGTAGGGAGAAGATCCTGCTGCTGGTGTGAGGGACAGATTAGCGTTATAAAAAATAATATAAATTTGTGCTAAATAGAACATTTGCATCCAGAATGAGGGGAGCGTCAAATAAGGGGCGTGGTCATGTTGCTGCTGGTGTTGGTGGTGTTAATGAAGCTGCTGTTGCAAGGAGAGGATGTGGTCGATCTGTGCCAGCTACACGCACAAGTGAAACACCTTCCTCAGGTGCGAGTAGCCAACAGAACCTTCAACGTTATATGGTAGGCCCGAATGCCGCTCAACGAATGGTGAGGCCAGAACAAGTACAGGCGATAGTAGATTGGGTGGCTGACAATGCCTCCAGTTCCTTCAGATTGTCTCCCACCCGGTCCCTTGCTAAAAGCTCAGAGTTGGCACCTGAACCCCATGGCCATCTGTCTTTCACCTCAGCACCTTGTAAATCAGCCAAGCAGTCTGAGCCCCAAGTCATGCAGCAGTCTCTTATGCTTTTAGATGACTCTGCTGGTGTGCATTCCATGGGCCATCCACATAGCTCTGCCCCAGAAGTGGAAGACATTGAGTGCACCGATGCCCAACCACTTCTGTTTCAGGATGAGGATATGGAAACACCACCGCAGCACGTCTCTGATGATGACGAAACACAGGTGCCAACTGCTGTGGCTTTCTACAGTGTGCAGGCTGACAAGGAGGGCAATGGTGAAGAGTGGGTGGAAGATAATGTGGAGGATGATGAGGTCCTAGACCCCACATGGAATGAAGATTATGCAAGTGACGTGTGCAGTTTGGAGGAAGAGGTGGTGGTTGCACGGAGGCACCAGCATAGCAAAAGAGGAAGCCCTAGACAGTACGCCTGCTACTATCCATCACACCCAGTTGGCATTTTCTTCAGACAATGTGCTGACGACAAGACACGAGTGGTTTGCACACTGTGCAAACAGAGCCTGAAGCGAGGCATAAATGTTCTAAACCTGAGCACAACCTGCATGACCAGGCATCTACATGCAAAGCATGAGCTGCAGTGGAATAAGCACCTCAAAATCCAGGGAAGGTCTCGGCCTCCTCCTGCTTCCTCTTCTGCTGCTGCCTCGGTCTCTTCCTCCACCTCTACAGTGCCAGTGTCACCTGCCACCCAGCAAACAGATGATATGACAGCAATGCCACCATGTCCGCCACCGTCCCCAAGCATTTCCACACAGTCCCATGGAAGCTTACAGCTGTCCATCTCCCAAACACTGGAGAGAAAGAGGAAGTACCCCCCCTACCTACTCGCGATCACTGGCCCTGAATGCCAGCATTTCAAAATTCCTGGCCTTTGAAAGGCTGTCATTCCGTCTGGTGGAGAAGGACAGTTTTAAAAACCTGATGGCAGTGGCTGTCCCACAGTACGTGGTTACCAGCGGCCACTACTTTTCCAGGTGAGCCATCCCTTCCCTACACAAACAAGTCGGGGACAAGATCAAGTGAGCACTGCGCAAGGCCATCTGTGGCAAGGTCCACATAACCACTGTTACGTGGACCAGTAGGCACGGGCAGGGATGCTATATCTCGCTAACTGCACACTGGGCAAATGTAGTGGCGGGTGGGCCTGAGGCAGTTAGCAGTTTGGCGCATGTCCTTCCGCCACCGAGGATTGCAGGGCATTTCTCTTTGCCTCCTCCTCCTACTCTGCTTCCTCCTCCTCTACCACCTCCTCATCCGGTCAGCGTAACACCTTCAACACCAACTTCAGCACATCCAGGGGAAACGACAGCAGGCTGTTTTAAAACTGATATGTTTAGGGGATAAACCCCACACTGCCCAGGAGCTGTTGATGGGCATTGAACAACAGACCGATGAGTGGTTGTTGTCACTGAGCCTCAAGCCCGGCCTGGTGGTGTGCGATAATGGGCGAAATCTCGTAGCAGCTCTGGGCCTAGCCGGTTTCACGCACATCCCTTGCCTGGCGCATGTGCTGAATTTGGTGGTGCATACATTTCTAAAAAACTATCTGGATATGTCAGAGCTGCTGCAGAAAGTGCTGGCCATCTGTGCGCACTGTTCTGCGTTCTCACCCTGCTGCTGCTCGCCTGTCTGCGCTGCAGCGGAGCTTCGGCCTTCCCACTCACCGCCTCCTATGCGACGTGCCCACAAGGTGGAACTCCACCTTGCACATGCTGGAGAGACTGTGCGAGCAGTAGCAGCCAATAGTGGAGTTTCAGCTGCAGCACGCACGGGTCAGTCTCTCTGCGGAACATCACCACTTCACCACCAACGAGTGGGCCTCCATGCGAGACCTGTGTACCATATTGCGGTGTTTTGAGTACTCCACCAACATGGTCAGTGCCGATGACGCTTTTCTCAGCGTTACTATCCCACTTCTATGTCTCCTTGAAAAAACACTTTGGGCGATGATGGAAGAGGATGTGGCACAGGAGGAAGAGGAGGAGGAAGAGGGGTCATTTCCACAGTTATCAGGCCAGTCATTCACAAGTGGCTCGGAGGGTGGGTTCCTGCACCAGCATGTGGGCAGCCTGGCCCACATGGCCGACTACATGCTGCAGTGCCTGCTCAACGACAGCCGAGTTTCCCCCATTGTAACTTGTGCTGATTACTGGGTGGCCACCCTGCTGGATCCCCGTTACAAGGCCAACGTGCCGTCCTTAATTCCCTCGCTGGAGCATGATCGGAATATGTGCGATTACAAGCGCACGCTGGTAGACGCGCTGCTGACGGCATTCCCAAATGACATTGGTGGCTCTGTGGAAGCACAAGGCGAAGGCAAAGGAGGAGGAAGAGGTCACCAATGCAGCTGTGGCACCGCCAGCACCTCAGAAGGCAGGGTTAGCATGGCCGAAATGTGGAAAAGCTTTGTCAGCAGCACGCCACAACAAACAGCACCACCAGCAATGTCTTAGCAGGAGGCAGCATTTCAGCAACATGGTGGAACAGTATGTGTGCACACGCCTACATGTACTGACTGATGGGTCTGCCCCATTCAACTTCTGGGTCTCCAAATTGGGCACATGGCCTGAGCTTGCCCTTTATGCCTTGGAGGTGCTGGCCTGCTCTGCAGCCAGTGTATTGTCTGAACGTGTGTTTAGCATGGCAGGGGGCGTTATCACAGACAAGCACAGCCGTCTGTTCACAGCCAACGTGGACAAGCTAAAGTTTATTAAAATGAACCAGGCATGGATCCCACAAGACTTGTCTGTACCTTGTGCAGAATAGACATTTATACCGGCCTCACACAGCCAGTAATATACTTAAGTGAACTTATTCTTTTTTTTTATAGAACATAAGTCTTTATTGGAATTTGTAACAGGAGAAACATGAAAAATAAACCATGGTACATTTTATATGGAAAAAGTGAACCCGTGCTAGAACATCTCTGGGTTTGTCTGCAGATAGCGATCTTTTTTTTTTTTTTTTAATATGTCTCAATATTTTGGGGGCTACCCCAATTAGAAAAAACAAACAAACAAACACAAAACAATGTTGGCTACATCCTCCTCCTCTTCCAACGCTACTTCCACCACCTACACCACTACGGTCACCACCTCCTCAACCTCCTACTCCACATCCACCTCCTCCTCCATTTTTTATTTTTTTAATGTGATTTTAAGTTATTTCCCTATCCACATTTGTTTGCAGGGCACTTGTCTTACTCTTAGCCACACGTTGCTTCCTTTTGCAGCCCTCTAGCCCTTTCCAGGACTTTTTTAGAGCCATTTTTATGCCCAAAAGTTTGGGTCACCATTGACTTCAATGGTGTTCGGGGTCAAGTTCGGGTCGAGTTCGAGCCGAACTCAAACTTTTTCGCAAACCCGAACATCCAGGTGTCCGCTCAACTCTACTGGTGACAAGTACTCCAGATGGGGTGACAGGTACTCTGATGAGCTCACAGACAGGTACTCAGAGGATGATGACAGGTACACGGATGAGCTCAGACAGGTACCATGATGGGCTGATGATGACAGGTCCTCTTTATTCAGGGGGGCAATCTGACAAAGTAAATCTCACAGTAGACTTGTAACTCACTGTTAGCCGGATCTCCTCCTCACACTAGAACGGTATGTGAGGAGAAGCACCCAGTAACAGCAAGTTACCGGCGCTTTGTTGACATTTCTCACTGGCTGTGATTGGACACAACCAGTCATGTGGTAAAGAGCCAATTTCATTGGCTCTTTACCCTGATCAGGGCTGGGCTTTGTCCAAGCCTCAACCCCGATCGCCACGCTGCATGCCCCCGGGGGCAAGCACAAGCGGCGTGCATGGGGATTAACGTCAACGTTGAAAGTGACCGGCTGTGATAGGACACAGCCAGTCACGTGGTAAAGAGGCAATTTTATTGCCTCTTTACCCCGATCGAGGATGGGCTGAGTCATTTGACGTCCACCCAGGATGGGGAGTGCACCCTGCGGGCGTATTATTACTATACGCGGTAAGGAAGTGCTTAAAAACTGTTTTATATAAATGAAAAAAAAAAGATATTTTGAAAAGAGAAGAGAGACAGCGCACACAACGGTGAACTCCCAATTTTCAAGATTCTCTTTCAGGTGCTCAGGCTCAGTGTGTCCTTACACACCACAGTATGAGCAAGTAAAAGGCTTGAGCCAGCAACTCTGTAATCCATATAGCGATTTTAATGGTTGGTTACATGAAGTGACAAGCAAAACACTGACGTGTTTTGGCAACAGCCTTAGTCGTAGCATCAATACTACGACTAAGGCTGTTGCAGAAACGCGTCAGTGTTTTTCTTGTCACTTCATGTAACCAACCTTAAATCGCTATATGGACTACAGAGTTGCCGGCTCAATCCTGTTACCTATTATAAAACATATCCAAGCAAATAATAAAAACAATCATAAATTTAGGCCAAAAAGTATTCTGCTACATGTCTTCCGTAAAAAAAATCCCAATAAGTTTATATTAATTGGTTAGTTATGCTGTCTATAAACTATGGTATATATATATATATATACACAGTATCTCACAAAAGTGAGTACACCCCTCACATTTTTGTAAATATTTTATCTTTTTATGTGACAACACTGAAGAAATTACACTTTGCTATAATGTAAAGTAGTGGGTGTACAGCTTGTATAACAGTGTATGTTTGCTATCCCCTCAAAATAACTTAACACACAGCCATTACGGTCTAAACCACTGGCAACAAAAGTGAGTACACCCCTAAGTGAAAATGTCCAAATTGGACCCAAAGTGTCAATATTTTGTGTGGCCACCCTTATTTTATACCACTGCCTTAACCCTCTTGGGCATGGAGTTCACCAGAGCTTCACAGGTTGCCACTGGAGTCCTCTTCCACTCCTCCATGACGACATCACGGAGCTGGTGGATGTTAGAGACTTGAGCTCCTCCACCTTCCATTTAAGGATGCCCCACAGATGCTCAATAGGGTTTAGGACTGGAGACATGCTTGGCCAGTCCATCATCTTTACCCTCAACTTCTTTAGCAAGGCAGTGGTTGTCTTGGAGGTGTGTTTGGGGCCATTATCGTGTGGGAATACTGCCTTGCGACCCAGTCTCCAAAGAGAGGGAATAATGCTCTGCTTCAGTATGTCACAGTACATGTTGGCATTCATGGTTCCCTCAATAAACTGTAGCTCCCCAGTGCCAGAAGCACTGATGCAGCCCCAAACCATGACACTCCCACCACCATGCTTGACTGTAGGCATGACACACTTGTCTCTGTACTCCTCACCTGGTTGCCGCCACTCATGCTTGACACCATCTGAACAAAATAAGTTTATCTTGGTCTCATCAGACCACAGGACATGGTTCCAGTAATCCATGTCCTTAGTCTGCTTGTCTTCAGCAAACTGTTTGCGGGCTCTCTTGTGCATCATCTTTAGCTTCCTTCTGGGATGACAGCCATGCAGACCAATTTGATGCAGTGTGCAGCATATGGTCTAAGCACTGACAGGCTGACCCCCACCCTTTCAACCTTTGTAGCAATGCTGGAAGCACGAATACGTCTATTTCGCAAAGACAACCTCTGGATATGATGCTGAGCATGTGCACTCAACTTCTTTGGCCAACCATGGTGAGGCCTGTTCTGAGTGGTAGGATATCCATGGGATAGTTAAAAGTAGCCCAACCAATATCAAAAGTACAGCGAGTATTGTAAAAAGTGCCAACATTAGTACCTCTCCTGGGAGATATGGGGGAGAAGCGCGTTCGTCCCTCTGTGGACCAAAAGGTGTCCACCAAAAATGGCGGATTGGCGTCCACTCAACTCACCCTCCACTTAAGTATCCACCCACCAGATTGCGAGTGGATACAGCTGTAGGCCCGGGACATGTGTCCGGCCATGGCGCCGGTGTTGCGGACACCTAGGCTGGGCGCTACGATCCCACAATGATGAGGTGCAGTGTGCAATCCCGTCCTGGGGGGCGGGGCCGCATCACACGTCGCCGCGTAGAGTCCACCTCCTACGTGTCACGCCAGAGCGCAAGCAGGAGGTAGGCCGCAACCTGGGATGCGGCCCCATAGACTCCTGGAGGTGCCCGACCAGGGCCCCACTGGAGGGTGGGACACCAGGGCGGGCCCACGCATGCCGGGCTGTGGGATAGGGGAACCCCATTCCATCCAGCCTCAATCCTCCAACAGTCCCCGGTCTGTCGCAAGGCCCAGAGTAGAAAGTAACAGGTCTTTGGCAAAAAGAAAATAATAATAAAACACAGAAAACGGTGGACACTGGAATCTCCAATTGAAGTATCTGAAATGATAACAAAAATCCAAAAATAAATAAATACCAAAGATCATTTGTAAGCAAAATATACAGAGTGCAATTTGTACAACATTGAGAAAAAAAAAATGTACTCAGTCATGCAACACTGTACCCATATGAAATTTGCGTCCTTTTTTTCACACAAATAGAGCTTTCTTTTGGCGGTATTTATTCACCACTAGTGTTGAGCGAACCCGGACTGTAACGTTCGGGTCCGTACCGAACTTTCGGGTGTCCGTGGCACGGACCCGGACCCGGACATTTCAAAAATCGTTCGGGTTTTGCAATGTCAGGCCCAAGCGAGTTGTGATCACCACTTATTTATGGCGGTTTTCTTTCGAGATAAACACACTTTTTTTCCTGCGTTTAAAGTATACCCATGTCACAACGTACTGACTCATGTAAAAAAAAAAGAGTTACAACATGTTTAACGTGAGACATATAAAACGAATGTTTACTAGAAACCATAAATAAATAAAAACCTAAAAACAATAGTAAAGTCTATGAAGTTAACCTCTAAGGTCACAGGTGGCAAAAGACACAAAATAATAATAAAAGAAAAACGGTTTCTGGACAATGAAAGATGAG
>BLSH010479607.1:218265-233312 GCA_018402905.1 Glandirana rugosa | reverse complement strand
GTCAACCTCTAGGCTCCTACTCCACATCCACCCCCCTTCCCATTTTTTTACTTGATTTTTATTTATTTTCCCTATCCCCATTTATTTGTAGGGCACTTGCCCTAGTTTGAATATGATTTTGGAACAGTTATATGGTCTCTACCATTAATTAATACTTTTCAGACACAGTTTGAAGATGATCCACATTCACCTCCATTTTTGCTTTTTTTTGTTTTTATTTTTTTAAAAATATTTAAAGTTATTTCCCTGTCCCCATTTTTTTTGTAGGGCACTTGCCCTACCCTTACCCCCATTTTACTTCCTTTTGCAGCCCTCTGGGGCTTTCCAGGACTTTGCTACAGCCATTTTTGTGCCTAAAAGTTCGGGTCCCCATTGATTTCAATGGGGTTCGTTGTCCGTGCGATCGTTCGGGTTCCGTCCGGACCCGGACCCGGACTTTGTCCCGAAGTTCAGACGGACCAGCAGAACCCGAACGTCCAGGTGTTCGCTCAACTCTATTCACCACTGGGTTTTTTATTTTTTTGCGCTATAATTAAAAAAAGACCGAAAATTTTGTAAAAAAATGAATTTTTCTTAGTTTCTGTTATAACATTTTGCAAATTAGTAATTTTTCTTCATAAATTTTGGCCAAAATGTATACTGCTACATATCTTTGGTAAAAAAAACAAAACAAATTAGTGTATATTATTTGGTCCTTGTGTAAGTTATAGAGTCTACAATCTATGGTGCCCATCACTGAATATTGATCACACCTGATGTACTGACGGCCTATCTCATTTCTTGAGACCCTAACAAGCCAGGAAAGTACAAATACCCCCCAAATGACCCCTTTTTGGAAAGTAGATATTCCAAGGTATTTAGTAAGAGGCATGGTGACTTTTTTGAAGTTGTAATTTTTTCCCACAATTCTTTGCAATATGAAGATTTTTTTTCTTTTTTTTCCCACAAAATTGTCATTGTTAACAGCTTATTTCTCACACCCAGCATATGCATACCACAATTTACACCCCAAAACACATTTTTTTTTTAATACTAAGTTGTCCATTTATACAGTATTTCTAACACACAGCATGTACATAGCAAAAATGACACCCCACAAAATATTCTGCTACTCCTCCCGAGTATGGCGATACCATATGTGTGACACTTTTACACAGCCTGACCACATACAGAGGCCCAACATGCAGGGAGCACCGTCAGGTGTTCTAGGGGCATACATTTCAAATCTAATTTGACTACCTTTTACACTATTGTGAGGAACTGTGGTGGCACGGATAGGCAGTGTAGTGCCACGGATGAGCAGTGTAGTGGCATGGATGGGCAGTGTAGTGGCACGGATGGGCAGTGTAATGGCATGGATGGGCAGTGTAGTAGCACAGATGGGCAGTGTAGTAGCACAGATGGACAGTGTAGTAGCACAGATGGGCACTGTAGTGGCATTGATGGGCACTGTAGTAGCACAGATGTGTCACGGATGAGAACTGATGTGGTATGGATGAGCATGAATGAGGCACAAATGAGCCATGGATGGGGATGCCTGAGCATGGATGGGGATGTCTGAGCATGGATGGGGATGACTGAGCACAGATGGGGATGGATGAGCATGGATGGGGATGACTGAGCACGGATGGGGATGGATGAGCACGGATGGGGATGGATGAGCACAGTGGGGATGACTGAGCATGAATGAGGATGGATGAGCACGGATGGGGATGACTGAGCACAGATGGGGATGGATAAGCATGGATGGGGATGGATGAGCATGGATAGGGATGGATGAGCACGGATGGGATGACTGAGCATGAATGAGGATGGATGAGCCCAGATGGGGATGGATGAGCACAGATGGGGATGACTGAGCATGGCTGGGTGGGTGAGCACGACTGGGTGAGGATGGCTGCGCATGGATGGATGGGTGGCTGAGCAAGGATGGATGAGCATGGATGGGGTGAGGATGGCTGGGTGCGTGAGCATGGATGGGTGGTTGAGCATGGATGGGGTGAGGATGGCTGGCGTGAGGATGGCTGGGTGGGTGGTGGATGGATGGGGTGAGGATGGCTGGATGGAGTGAGGATGGCTGGGTGTGGATGGATGGTGGGGGGTGCAGCCTGTACCCCATTGTCACTTAGCAGTGTCCTCCCAGAGTTAAGCAACCGCCCTGTAGACGTATTTTGTCTATGGGCCGGTTGTTAACTGGTTAGATAAGTGCACGAAAGAACTTTCACAGAGAGAATTTATTTTTATACGCATTCAATTGACTTTTGATTAATTTTGTGCATGTTATAATTGAATGTGTACATACAGTATCTAGTACACTGGTGAAACATATAGTTTTAATCTAATGTGTGTAATGTGTGCTGCTTATACTTTCTGATCTGGCTGCTTTTTTCTTTCTGCATTTCAGGAAGAAGAAACATATTACTGTACACAGAGTTCTGTGTTTTTGTAGACACAGAACTCTTTGTGTGACTGGACACAGACGATCAGTTCCAAACCTGAGAGAAAGCATTTACTGTGAGCGGTTGGCAGGTAGATAAACACTTTTTCTCAAGCCAATATGCATAGCCAATATGCATTTACACTAACTGAGTTGTATGCTCACTTTGAACAGCTTTGTCTTTCGGATTCTCGGGGATGAGCTGTTATCTCCTCAATATATCAGAACCTTGACAGTCTACCTCTTCCATAGAAGTCAGTTCCCATGTCCCACTGGGAGTCAGCAACAAATGCATGATGTGCACTCTAAAAAGGCATTAGCATCAAAAATGAAAATATACCTCCCTAAAAATGTAAGCCTCAACCCATTAACCCATTTTATACCTAGCAGAAAATAAAGAAAATATATAAACATGAAATTAAAGAAAATCTAGAAAAAAGCCCAAGCAAAAACAAAAAACAAAAACATTATCAGCAACCAAAATAGACTAAACGGGGGGTTGGGGGGGGGGGGGGGTGGTTGACAGGAGTAGCAGCTAAGCAATTGCTACTGTTGTTGCTGACATACAAAAAGGGGACTGTTGGGTCTCTGAATTGTGAACACAGGAGGACACAAGAATATATAGCCTCCGCACTTCAATCCATGCTAATATAGCACATTAATGTAGTATAACATATAGTATATATAGGGACATGGGTGCTACACCAAAAATCAATTAGGGGGAGCCAGACACTATCTAGTCCAACAGATA
The DNA here is from genome assembly GCA_018402905.1 of Glandirana rugosa. NCBI lineage: Eukaryota > Metazoa > Chordata > Amphibia > Anura > Ranidae > Glandirana > Glandirana rugosa. Next base: position 230,124 of record BLSH010479607.1, on the reverse strand, counting down.
ATCATTTTGTAGATTTATAACAGTTCCATGGGTTAAACAGGCTGAATCAGTGTTTCTCAGTCTTTTTTCAGTCTTGGCACCTTTTAAAAGTTTGCACAATCTCCAGGCACCCCAGTTTAAAATGATGATGAAATTAATTTCACTACAGAGATCCTCCCATCACATCAGAGGCCCCCTCTAACTTCAGAGCCCCACTTCTCACCAGAGTCCCCCTTCACATTCGCGGTCCCCATCCCCCTATGACATCAAAGTTCCTCGTTCACATCAAAGGCCTCCATTACAACATAGTCCCTCCATCACACTATACATCAGAGGGCCACCCTATACATGAGAGCCCCCATCACAGAGTACCCCCATGACAGAGTCCCCCCAACACACAGTCACCCATAACAGAGCCGCCCAATTACACAGTCCACTCTGCCCGTCAGAGCTGTACCTTTTGAGCCCAGCAGCATGGCAGACAGCAGTAGGTAGAACAGGTGTAGATGAGACAGACTTCCACCGGCTCCTGAATGCTGGGAATGGCCCTGCATGCTTCCTAAATCCTTTTCTATGCGTTGCCATGCTGCAGGTGGTCCAACCCACGCCAACTCCATAGCAAAGAATGACACTGTGCATCCTGAACTAGAGCTTCATTGGTTTTTATGGTGCTGATGGTTGGCCCACCAACACCATGGCATGATGCTAATACAGGGTAAATTGGGCCCAGTGCTTGCAGCATCCTGGGGAAGCCCAAATGGCATCCTGTTTGAGAAACACTGGGTTGAAAAATAAAGTGCAGTTTCAGCAAATGTTTTTGTATTTCATAAAAACAAATAAATCAGGTTATCAGGCAAGCCACATCTTTCTTATGACATGGAACTTGCACTCTTATTGGTTTTCATTTTTGTCTGAACTTAAGCTTTACAGCCTAGGTTTCATGTCACTTTTTTCTGTTTGTACACATTATACTATTATGGTAAAATCAATCTACTATTAAACAGATCACTAAGGCACATATCCAAGCAGATCTGTATACTATCATGTGATGTTGTAGTTTATATATTTTCTTTTTCAAACCTCAACTTTAATCAAAGCTTTTCTTTTTCCTTCCTGGTAAGGCAAACTAGAAAATACTATACTAGAAAATAATTGATATCACCTAAAATTGCATAGGAGAACCTTTATAAAATGACATGAAAAAATGTATTGTAGAACACTACTGCTAAGCATGGTTTTGCAAAAATTATATCACATCATACCATGAATTCTGCTACAGACTTCTACCCAAGTATGATGAGTTTAGTATTTTGGATGCACAGAAACTATTTAAACTAGTTATAACATATTTGACTTATGGATTCCTTTGGATACTTTTTGCCAGTGTGTTACCCTTAAAATCACTGATGCACTTGGGGTCAAAACTGACAAGAAACAGGTTTAATTACATTCTGTAATTAGAAATAAAAGTAATTACTTACTCAATCCCCTGATGATTTCTCATGTTCTCTGGGATATGTGACAATTCTGCATGACTGCCTTCTTGGCCACTTGCTTGCTAAATCCAACTCTGCTAATAAGACATAATCACCTTCAAGCATTAGTATTCTCTAGGTGTTTTAGTTTTGCATTGACCTTATATGACAGAATACTTGTAATAAATACAACTTACTTAACCTATAAGGAGCTGAGGATGTTGGTACCCAAAGACACCAGGTGACCAACCTTCAGTCCACCTAATAATAGTCAAACTGGGAAATGATCATATGCCTTTAAAATAATATGCTTTCTCTGCAGACATCCCCTGGCTAATTAATTTTAAGAGAAACTTTGATTATTCAGGACACTCCTAAATGATTGTTTTTTTTCCTTACCAAGGGTGCCATCTCAGTGCACAAACATGCATGTTTGGCTGATAAAAGTGGTTGGATCAATAAAAGTGAACTATTGAAGAGATCATTTTAGTATTAGCAACCCTGGTGTGCTTTGCCCATGTCCCTTTCTCTGTCTGGAAAAATCACTGCCAGCTACCATATTAATTCATCATTGCACTGTAAGAGATAACAGTAATTCCACAATATACACTGTGTAACTTTGCAACCTAGTGGCTGCCAAAGTTCTTGGGAAGTAGGCATTCAGATCTCTGCAGAGCCAAGATCTCCTACCTGCCTGGCTCAAGCTACCTATACACCAGGATGCAGGACTAAACAGAGAGAGAAAGATTGTTTTTAGAGTAGGTGATAGCATGAAAACACTACACATGCAGGTTTAGTTCTGTAACCATTTAGGTTCACCTAGGGATAGTGTAGGTGAAGGAAAAACAAAATTCATTTCATTCTCTTTTATCATGCGACCACCTTGTGTTTATCTCTAACTGGCGTAAACAGAATGTGGACATCAATGTAACTAATGGTGAACTGGCACAGACGTCAGCCTGGAAAGCACCTTGGTAATTTGAAGTGATCATAACCAAACAGACAGGACTGGCAGAGATCAGCCAAAAAGTATCTCATCCAGAAAGTAATTACAATAACAATTTAGGTGTTGATTGGAGAGGGCTTTCATTGGCAAGACACAAAATACCTAATATATGGAACATTTGGTGTGTAATTTTATATGCATGTAAATAGTTTGCCTGTTGTAGTAGTATTTTCTTATTGTTATCGGTTTGATACAAAAGTATATAGTTACATATGGTAGATCAAGAAGAAAAAAGGAATACAGAAATAAATATGTCATTTATCCCAGTTACTTCATAGTCTTTCACATCAACAAGTTGACATATTCCTTGTACAATTCAAAAATATTTATATGGGATTTATGAATATCTTGTTCCATAGTACCATACCAAGTGTAAGTGTTTTTTTTTTTTTAGAACTGCATCAATAGTTCAAAGAAACTATGTGCACAGGAAACTAATAGCCGGGTATTAAGGCTGGCCATACACTATATACTTTTCTTGTTCAAGGTTCCTTTAAATTTACCAAAACCATATAATATAAGGTCAAGCCTAAACCCTTTCAATATGAATGCAATCAGGCAGGCCATTGCACTACATAGGTAGTTTCTTTTAACTATTGATGCAGTTCTAAAAAACAAACACTGACATCAGGTTTAGAAGCATGTTTCACCATGACCCTGGTCTGTGCATTGTGAGACCTTTGGAACAGACAACCTGGCTGATCACACTTATTTCTAATTTGGGTGATTTGTATCAAGGATGAGCTCAGGTGTGTTTGGATATTAGCTTGAACCCACCTGAGCTATCCCACCAGCCATTCATAAGCAGCCGAGGCTTTCCCTACCCTGCAGCCGCGAATATACACTTGTCTCTATCTTTCACCTTGAGAATGTATTTTGCTGATATGCGGCTTCAGTAAATGGTCATTCTGGAACATTGCTGGCTTTTCTCTCTGTTTCGATTCAGAAGCAAGCCAAATGTACAGTAGGAAGCATTTGTGTTGGTTTGACTCACATTTCAGTAGCTATAATGTGCTTTTGACTCACTGCTTGTTATTAGCTCATGAGTTGCTGCAGGCTGATTCTCATTTGTTCTTAGCTGCTTTTGGGCTGCTCTACATTCATGATGACTTGAGGAAGGAAAGCGCTTTCCCTTATGCAAGTGATTGCACATTTGATTATGTAAAATGCATATATGTGTTAAAGTTTTAGCTTTATCAGATCTCCCTATGCTTTTTTTACATTTTTTTTTTTTTTTTTATGAAAAATCAGCATATTCACCTTCTGCCCTTTTCTTTCGGTCTTGGAATTTGGTGACAGACACAATTTTCTTTTCACCTCACTATCAAATAATATCAATTTATGCTGAGAGAAATTAAGGACCTTTCCAATGCTCTCAGCATGAACTGTTAGCACAAGTGAGTGAAATTAGACATGACCTTTCATTGTCCATCCCCAATCAATGCTTTCTGCATCATAAAGAAGACAAAGTTGAGAGGCAGCCAGAATGTATTTATTTGAATATATGTGCATCTAATCCTGAGATTGAAACCATCCTGTCATGCAGAACAGCTAAATGACACCACTTTCTCTGTTACAGTTATAGACAGCAATGCTCTCTATCTATCCAAGCCTGCTGACCGGACAGCAAAAATCAGCCACAGATGAGGTCATTTGTCTGACCATTTTGCTCTCTTCTCAGCATTTTCCTAGTCAGCACACTTGTATGATACCTTTCCAAACAAGCTCCTAAAGAGGGCCATACCAAAATTTACCAACATTACAATAGGAAAAGTGACCCAATTAGCAGAAAAGCCTGAAGATATGTGTCTAAAAATGGGTCGGAGTCATCTGCTTTAGTGAACATCAAATTTCTTTATTTCACCAAATAATAATGCATTTTGTGGTTTAAATTGCCACTTCAGTTCAGGGTTGATAATATTGATATTATCTGTGAAGAGATGATGTCACCAGGAGTGGTTATATCTCAGAAAATATTTCTTAAAATGCATTTTAATTTGGTGAAATGTGATGTTCATTAGAGCAGATGATTCTGAAAAATGCTTAAACACATAACGCTGGCCACCTCTGCTGTTCAGACCACCAACAGGGTATTTTTGCCAACTCCTCTTGTACCTACCGATTCTATACATCCACCTTAGAGCCCAACAGAGGACACATGATGGGAACCCCCGAGGCACAAAGCGTGACTACCTTTATCCTGTGTTGAGACAGGTTTTATCCACCCACGTACTTGGAAGGTTGCATTTTTCCACCCCTTGGGGGTCACCACAGCCTCCACAGATGTACGTCAGTTTGATTTTCTCTTTTCCTATTTTGGAACCACCCTTCAAGTCATGTTTTCCTTTTTAAGCAATGCATTCCTTTTTAAACAATTTGCTACACTATAAGGGCTCTCCCATTTCCTTTTTTTCTATTCTGGTCGACACCCTGAGCTATGCAGAGACCTCTGGCCAGCTCTTCAGAACTAAACCCTTCGGGCTACACATGACCACCACACTCTAGATCGGGGGCCAGCAACCTGTAGATCATAATCTACCCGTAGATTGTGGTCAGGTGACTAGTAGATGGCGGTCTGGGCTTGCTGACCCGCCATTCCAGAGCAATGCAGAGAGACTACTTGTAAAGTTGGAGCTGTAGTATGGAGCTGCATAAGCCGATGTCTCCTCTGTAGCGCTGGCTCCTGTCCCATGCGGAGTGAAACCAACTGCACTCCACCTCTTATCCCAGCTAGCGGCCTCCAGAATTGTGCCAGCAGCAGGAAAAAAGAGATCTTTAGGTCAGTGTGAAGCAATACACTGGGCATGATAATATAGGGCTGCTTTCACAATGATGTGCTGCGGTATACCCACACCTTGGGTGCAGTGCAGTGTATCTGCAGGTTTGTTGCACTTAGCCATAGACTACAATTATATCCTGCTGGTCTGATGCACTTTCTGAATATTGGAGTTTTGGTGCACTTTCAGAAAGAGCACCACACCTGCAGGATATAATAGAAGTCTATGGGGAAACTGTTCCAAGCTACCAGGTAATATTATGATGAAGTGCCAATGTCCTGAGAGATATGTGAACAATTGGAGTGGAGGCAAGCAAGGACTTTAACGCTGCATACAGGCTGCTACAACATTTTAGTTAAAAAATATAAATTGTATTACAAAATTCATAAAAACAATCCAATTAGGGTTATTAGTGTATTTTGAGTACATATACAAACAGTGAACAAAAATGTGTAGCGCTTAAAGTTGTGAGTAAGTCATGTCCACAATGGACGATGTGGGTCCAACAAAAATTTCCTCAGTAAATTGGTCCATATATATATATATATATATATATATATAAGAATGAAGAAAATCTTCCACCACATGTAAAATGAATATGTATGGTTGTCTTTCAATTCTTCATAAAGCACCAACGTGCACCTTACACCTCCACCGCTTAAGATAGGGTACTCTTACCAGAATACGTAATTATGCACGCATGAAACCACTTGATGGTAACAGGATCAGAGGAGTCAAGATGGACATCAATCCCTCAAGGATGGTACTTCCACATATGATTGTATATTCAAACTCTTATGGAACACCGAAGAGGGGTCTCCAACGCCAAAATATAAACTCCAGATGCGGTCACAGTATACAGTGGTCACCGCGCATGCGCCCCTGGCATACGAAGTGACGCGAGATGAAGATTCTCTGCCGACACGCTCGGGATCTCGCTGCATTTCCCTGTAGCACAAGGCGCATGCGTCACGTGGTGCTGGTCAGAGGAAACACAGGAGAGAGGGGGATGAATGTGCGGTGGAGGTGTAAGGTGCACGTTGGTGCTTTATGAAGAATTGAAAGACAACCATACATATTCATTTTACACGTGGTGGAAGATTTTCTTCATTCTTTTATATATATATATATATATATATATATATATATATATGGACTAATTTACTGAGGAATTTTTTGTTGGACCCACATCGTCCATTGTGGACATGACTTACTCACAACTTTAAGCGCTACACATTTTTGTTCACTGTTATGTATACAATTTAGGGAGATTGTGGTGTTAGCGGCTATATATTCACTTGTTTTCAATTTAGTTTAGGTTAGCGCAATACTTTTTATTCCTTTTTCTGTCATATACAAACAATTGCTATTAGATCACAAAACCTGAAACTGGCAGCTAGAGACCCAGAATACATTAGCCCCAAAGGAAGGGGGGGTCATATAATGAGGTCCTCCAACTTGCACTTTGACATGATTTGCGGCGGGGCCGCTTCTTCAGAAAGGGCAGTTTCAGTGTTAGACAGTTCTAAAAGAACAAAATAATTGCATAAGCACTGTATACAGATACATAATAGGTATAGCTCCCTTCAAGGCCTCCATACAAGGAGGAGACCCCGGACGGAACTCAATCTCATCTTTAAAGTACTAAGGTACAGTTTGCCATCCGTCAACCCACAAGGGACATCTGGAACGGGTCAGGGGGGTACTCACCTGTCTATGGGGGCTCAGAACAGTAAGGGATAATTTACATTAGTAGTTTGAAGGGTGGTAAAACCCCATAGTTAAGACGTGTTTTTATCACTTCAAACCGCAACCCCTTTAGCTACAGTGGCCAGGGATGTACACTTGTCGCAGCATGTTGCCTCCTGACTGCCTGATCTAAACCCGTGATTGCTGTGCAATGCATGTGATTGTTACATGCTAGTAAAGCAATTCGAGGTTTAAATCATGTGTGAGGAGACGACACTGTGCATGGTGATCTTTGACTTCTTCTAAGTTGTTTAACCACTTGCCAACCGTCAACCGCAGGTTGGCAGCGACAAGATGGCTCTGCTAGGCAAACCACCGTCATACGCCGGCCGCTGCCAGATCGAGCACTGTGAGCGCGCGCCGCCAAAGGCGCGCTCACACGCTCACTGTCTTCCGGGGGGGCCTGGGAGTGGGTGCGGCAGACTCGATCTCCGCCGGCTACCCGCGATGCCCCCCCCAGAGTGAAAGAACGGAGGTCCATGTATGTAAACACGGATCCCCGTTCTGTGAGGGGGAAGGACTGTGATCACAGCCTTCCTGTATATGGAAGCTGTGATCACTATCCTTCCCTAGCCAGGGCAGCCAACACACAGTTAGAACAAGCCCAGGGAACACAGTTAACCCTTAGAGCGCCCCCTGCAGGTTAACCCCTTCCCTGCCAATGGCATTTACACAGTAATCAGTGCATTTTTATAGCACTGATCGCTGTATAAATGCCAATGGTCCCAAAAAAGTGTCAAAATGGTCCGACATGTCCGCTGCAATATCGCAGCTAAAAATCGCAGATCGCCGCCATTACTAGTAAAAAGTAAAAAAAATAAAAACCCCAGAAATGAATTCTCATCATCCGTAAATGCAGCAACTTTTGTGCAAACCAATCAATAAACGCCGATTTCGATTTTTTAGATCACAAATATGAGGAAGAATATAAATCGGCCAAAACCGTTGAAAAAATTGTTTTTTTATATTTTTTTTTTTGGATTTGTATTTTAGCAAAAAGTAAGAAATATGGGTTTTTTGCAAAATTGTCGCTCTTCTTTTGTTTATAGCGGCGATCAGAAATGACGCAGCGGTGATCAAATACCACCAAAAGAAAGCTCTATAGAAACAGCTTACCCTTCGCATTAGAGGCTCTACCCCCACATACAAGTCCCGTAGATTCAAAACTACTGAGACAATACCTACTGAGCCATAAACAGTATGGCAAAAACTACTTATATAAACACCACTCATTCTTGAGAAACCACTCTAACCCGAATATTCCTTAGGAACCATCTGTTTATAGCTACCAAGACAGTCATTGGCACATGGCTCACAACACGTGAATAGCATACCACTAGCAAGACCAATGAGGTTGTTGTTTCTTATTCTTTAATGTTTATGTTACCTTTCATGTTAACTTTCATATGCCGGTTGTTACCATTCATCAAGGTACAAACTGTATTGAACATTCATCACTGAAGTGCCTTTGTAAACTACCTATGTCATTACTTTACAACTAAATAAAAACATTTTAAAAGGAAAAAAAAAAAAAAAAAAAAAACTCTATTCGTGAACTGATCGCGGCCACCTGAAACTTGCATCCACAGAGAATGTGTGACAATCAAGACACCATGAAGGTAAAGCGACACCTGTCCTTAGCCCCCCATTTACACAAACATTTCAACACCTACTATGCCTTATCTCAAGCAACTCCCCAAATTCAACTTACTGAATCCCACACATGCGGGTATCCTGAAGACGTTACGCTCGGACACCAGACCCCTGCCTCCACTAGTGAGAGATCCTTGTCTCCATCACCCACACCTGGAATTTTGGTACCATACTAGGGTAGGGAAGCAGGCCTTTCCCTCCCACCAGTAATTCTCGTACCCGCTTTCCCCCCACAGCCCTACACCTTTCATCCTCTCACCCTTTCTTTTACCTCTCCACCCTAGCCCATCCCTTATTATTTTCCCCTCCCCGTTTTTTTGCTGACCTGATCCCTATGGCAGCCTAGCCATACACTAGGTACACCTAAGACTGGGAGTCTCGTAATAACCTAAGCCCTTCGTCCAGACAGTCTGACCAACACACCCTCCCAGACACAATGAGCCAATCGACCAGAACCAACACCAATGAAAATGCTAAACTTAAAATAGTATCCCTCAATGTAAAGGGATTAAATATCCCAGAAAAGCATAGTCAAATACTCTCTTTAATGCATAAACTCAAGGCTGACATCGTGTTTCTCCAGGAAACGCACTTAAAATCTACTTCCATACCCAAGCTGGTCTCTAGACGTTTCCCCACACTTCATCATGCCACCAATGACCTAACCAAAACCAAAGGGGTCACTATGCTTATTGCAAGCCATCTCCACTGGCAGCTTATGGACTCAATCGAGGACGAGGAAGGCCGCTACCTTATGTTGAAAGGTACAATCCTAGGAAGGCTGGTAACTTTAGTGAATGTCTATAGCCCCAATACAGCACAGGTCACCTTCTTTAGGGCAATCACTGAGTTGCTTACAGGATTCCAGTCCGGCCTAACTATATTAGGTGGTGATTTCAATCTAGCTCTGAATCCTCTCATAGACACCTCGAACGGCTCTACTGAACCTCGAACAGAGCACTATGGCAGATTAAGATCCAACTCCAACTCCTCGGCTTACATGATGCACAGAGAGCACAACACCCCAGTGAGAGAGATTTTACCTTCTTTTCCGCCCCTCATAATAAGTACAGTAGAATAGATTATCTGTTTGTGTCCCAAAAGGACTTATCCTATCTCTTGAACACCTCCATTGAAACAATGGTACTCTCTGACCACCACCCCATAACGATGACCTTGACCTTTCCAGAAAAAATTCCCTTTGCTAAGATATGGCGTTTAGATTCCTCTCCTCTGACATGGGAACATGACATAAAAGAAATTGAAAAAGAGTTAAAAGACTTCTTCCTACATAATGACACACCTGGGGTGACTCCGCTCACTCAGTGGGAGGCCCACAAGTGTGTCATAAGGGGCAAATGCATAGCCCTTAAAACAGCCCTTGAAAAAGATCCCCAAGCAACCATTGATGACCTATCAAATCAGGTCAGAACTCTAGAACGCATGCATAATCAGTCCCAGGCCCAAAGCACCTATCTAGAGCTCATCCAAATCAGACAACTCCTACTAGAGGAACTTAATTGAAAAACTCGCCGCAAATTTACCCTTTCCCAAAAACATTACTACGAACAAGGGAACAAGAGCGGGAGGCTTTTAGCAAGAGCCCTTAATGCCCGAAAGGCAAATACCAGGGTATACCTACTTAAAGACGCACAAGGCCGCAGTGTATCCGCAAATGAGGATATTTCGGGCCTGTTTGAGCCGTTCTACAAAAGGTTGTACAACCTCCCTTCCCCACCGACCACCAATGGGGCAAAACAATCGCGCACAACCCTCATCCAAAACTTCCTCCGAACATACGGTCCACAATCTATCCCTGAACAAGACGCAAAACAGCTCTACAAACCCATTTCAGAAGATGAATTCAGATTAGCGGTGAAACTGCTTAAAGCAGGGAAAAGCCTGGGCCTAGATGGGATCACAGCAGCTTACTTCAAAACATTTTCCAATATACTCGCGTCACCGTTCCTGAGAGCCTTTAATACTCTACACCCTCACGCACCTCAGCGACACAGACTATTAGAGGCCCATATAGCTGTAGTCCCCAAAGAGGGCAAGGACGTGACAGCAGTTGCAAACTACAGACCTATATCCCTCTTAAACATGGATATCCAAATTTTCACTAAATTACTGGCCAACCGCCTCCTAGCCCTTCTGCCCCTGTTGATTGATAATGATCAAGTAGGCTTTGTCCCTGGCAGAGAGGCCAGGGACAATACAACTAAAGCCAGCAACATACACCACTGGTTAATTGAGACACGACAGAAAGGTTTCCTTCTCTCATTGCATGCGGAGAAGGCATTTGACAGATTGGCTTGGGACTACCTGGAAGCTGTCCTCGAACAACTAGGAATCGGTAGTCGATCCCTCCAGTTTATTATGTTCCTCTACACAACGCCAACAGCTAGAATCAAAGTAAATGGCTATCTGTCAAATACCTTCTCCATCCACAATGGGACCAGACAGGGTTCTCCCCTTTCCCCGATCCTTTTTATTTTCACCCTGGAACCACTCCTGCGTTGCCTTAGAGCTAACCCCGATATCCATGGAATATCAATAATGGACCGTACATACAAGCTTGCGGCATTTGCCAATGATATTCTTCTTTTCCTTCAAAATCCACTAATCACCATACCGAGTATGCTAAAGGAATTTGATTTCTTTCAACAAATATCTAATCTTTAAAATAAACTTTACTAAATCTCATGCGCTAAATGAGGAGGTAATCCAATGTAGCATTAAGTTCGACTTTAACTGCTTGCCGACGGCTGATCGGCAATTGACGGCGACAATGTGGCTCTGTAACGCGAATCGCCGTCATACGACGGCGGCCGCGATACAGAGCCACTGTGAGCGCGGCACAAATGTATGTGCCTGGAGGCGAGTAAGCAAGGCCCCCCCCCGTAGCGCCCACCGGCCGCCGTTAGCTTCGGCGGCCTGGGCGAGGGACCTGGGGGGGCCTGTGTCACTCGCGCGCGCGAGTGTCACCGAGACATAGCGCCGGCGGCAGCATACTGCCGCTAAGCGCAATGTCTCGGTGTAACAGCGGCAGTTAACGGCTAGTCGGCAGCCGTTCGTCAATTTCAGCTTGAATTACGATGTAACCTAATGGAGGAGTAAATCGCGTACTCTAAATCATTTCAAATAAAATTTCTAATCTATAAACAACTTTCTTTAGTTTAAGGAAATCGTATGAGCCATACCACTAATCACCTAAAAC
>BLSH010479607.1:190638-211342 GCA_018402905.1 Glandirana rugosa | reverse complement strand
GAATAAGCCTCAATACAAAAAAAAAATACCATGTTGGCTACCTCCTCCTACTCCTCTACCACCGCCACTTCCACCTACACTACCACGGTCACGGCCTAGTCAACCTCTAGGCTCCTACTCCACATCCACCCCCCTTCCCATTTTTTTACTTGATTTTAATTTATTTTCCCTATCCCCATTTATTTGTAGGGCACTTGCCCTAGTTTGAAGATGATTTTAGAGCAGTTATATGGTTTCTACCGTTAATTAATACTTTTCAGACACAGTTTGAAGATGATCCACATTCACCTCCATTTTTGCTTTTTTTTGTTTTTATTTTTTTTTAAATATTTAAAGTTATTTCCCTGTCCCCATTTTTTTTGTAGGGCACTTGCCCTACCCTTACCCCCATTTTACTTCCTTTTGCAGCCCTCTGGGGCTTTCGAGGACTTTGCTACAGCCATTTTTGTGCCTAAAAGTTCGGGTCCCCATTGATTTCAATGGGGTTCGTTGTCCGTGCGATCGTTCGGGTTCCGTCCGGACCCGGACCCGGACTTTGTCCCGAAGTTCGGACGGACCAGCAGAACCCGAACGTCCAGGTGTTCGCTCAACTCTAGTCACTACCCTACTGATAGAGCTCTCACCAGCTCACTTAATACTTCACCACCTTCCAACCCCTGCACACTCGTAGTGTAAATCTCTCACTATGCATATGGTTAACTCTGCGAAACTATGCATACCAAGACACTGGAAGTCTCAGCACGCGCCAACAGTTTCGGAATGGTTCCAGCACATTAATAAAGCAGCCAAGATGGCAGAACTAATCCATACAGCTAAAGATACACCAACCAAATACACCCACACATGGGCATGTTGGTTACATTTCCTATCCACAGACAGATATAAGGAACTAATAAGACCCAGCTCTTTGAATACGCTGATCTGAGTCTATAGCCCCCCAGTAATTCTGGCACAAACATTCACTAATACCCCCTTACACCTTACAGAATCTATGGAGGGAAGGACCCCCGACCCCAAACAGGGATAGAAGTCAGGGACTCCTTCATCAACATCCAAGTTAGATGATCTGACATGGTATAGCCGCCACTGACACGAAATGGATCCACCATCCTTGTAATCAGGACTCACCCTCACGACCCAACCTGGGCTGCCGTGGGGACAGGGAAGGCGAGTATCCCCCCCATCCCCTCCTTCCTGGCTATCCCCCCACCACCCCTCTTTACCCCACCTCCCCCTACATAATGAGATGCGCCTATTCCCCTTTAATCTGGGACACCAAACACAAAGCCACCCTAAAGTACTCTCTTCCCACTGAGGGAAAAGAGATTGACGGCATTACTTGCCCATTCCACTCCTAGATTGACACATTCCAATCAAACATCTAGTAAGAGATTAATTCTAGCTTCTTTAATATACATGAATCTGACCCACTCGGACAGCTTACGTTCTGAGGATGTAAGTCCAGGCGACCGCGAGATGTTCAGGTAATAGGTGATATATATGTTACTTTGTTAGTCGACCATATGTATACCACTTCTCTCTCTTAAAATCTTGTTCGATTCCACGCACCTACTGTATCATTATGTTTTGTTATTGTTAGATTCTAATGCATAATGTCTTGATGTAAGACACTATATAATGGTGACATTAACCTGTTATTTCTAATAAAAACTTTTATTGGAAAAAAAAAAGGTTGCCTACCCCTGCCCTAGATACAATTGCATTTAGTGCAGGACACTTAGAAAAGGACAGCTTTACTTCAGCCATAAATATATATCAGAATTTTTGTTGGCCAGTTTAGCAGTGTATGAAATGTTAGCTTTGCAAGCTAGTAAAGAAAAAAATTCAACCTGACAGCATAATCTGTTTGCTCTTACAAGTACAGACCACATGGTCTAGTATTACAATGAATGGAAATTCTGTTTTTTTCAGAAAACATTTTTTAAAACTGTTAGCTATGCAGGAAAGTAAAAAAAGCCACCCTGGTCAAGTAATGTGTTTGCAATTTAGCAGTTGCACTAGTTACTGAATCTGACTATTTTGTTCGATCTGAGAATGAAAACAGCCAGCATTAGTCAATGTTAGCTTTGTGGACAAGTGCAGAAAAAGGGCTGTCTGGCAAAATAATTTGTTTGCAATTACAAGGTGCTTGCTCGCCACTGCTGTTTTTTTTTTTTTTCTCAGAGGGAAAATAGTCAGCAATTTTAGCAGTATTACAGCAAAAAAAAGGCAGCTTGGCAGAGTAATCTTCTCTGCAATTAAATGCACTGACAATGTGGCCTTAAATTACACTGGATGTCACTGGTGTTGTTCCTTAGAGTGAAAATATTCAACAAAGTGTTAGCTTTGATCAAGTATAGAATATATGGCTGAATACTCTTCTTGCAGTTTGACACATGCAGCGGTATTGTATTGGCTTGATATTGTGGCACTGTTATCACTAGTGTATGTTTGAGAAGGAATATTTTTTGCAGTGTGTTATAGATAAAAGTCTCAGAGAAATATAAAGATTTGATTGAGACCTGTACAGCAGCAGTCTCCTTTTGCTATCAATATTTCTATGCTAGAACACATGATACACAAAATAGTTACCAGCCAATACTCCATTCTCCCTGTCTGCACAACACATGAAATGGCAGCCTCCTACTTTGTGCTGGGGTTTTTATATGGAGCTGTGATTATTCAAGCAATACCTGCTGATTCACAGGATAGAAAATAACTTTCTAGGTTGAAAGGAAGTGCTCGGGATGATGGTTAGGTCACCAATGTCAGGACTAATGCACATGACAGAAAAACTGAACAAATTGTGGATCACTATTAATGTGTATATAGTCAAATATTTTTTTTTTTTTTTTAGATAGAAAGGGTTAAAATTGCCTATAAAATTGTATTTGTCCTGTAGACTTATGTCTCAGCAACAATGGTTAGGGGTTCTAAATTTTTAACATTCTATTAAAAACCTAAAGAAAAAATGATTATACATACATTGTACACAAATTGGTTAATTTCCTTTTTACCTGCAATATCATGCAGGAATAATTATTTCCTGGAGCTCATCATGTCAGCCTACGTATGGGTCAGGTCCTCCCCTCTGACCCCCATAGGACAACTCACTAAATTAATAAAAGGAGGGCCTCCCTATACCCCTACGTTCCTTTTTTGTCCTTGCTCCGGAGACAAAACCACTATGATCCTACGATGAAGTGATAAGTATTGAAGATTCCTACCTCTCCCCCCTGGTTTGCCTCGCCAGGTGGAGGGCTCCTGGACAGAGGTAAACCCTCTCCTGTAGGAGCACCCTGGTGCCTGGGCAAGTCCATGCAGCCTAAATGGTATGTTAGATCTCTTATTAGCAGGGGGCATGGCATGTTCTGCTCTCTCTGTACAGGCTGATTTTACCTTTTTTTTGTCTGTAATGCATCTTCCTTTGTTCAGTGATGTTTCTCTAGATTGTACAGACCCCAATATGGCAGCTGGGATGTCTGAGTTCCACAGAAGCTTGTGGTGGAATGTGGGCATCTGGCTGGCTGTATGTTGGCTATTGGGGTGGGGGACTGGTCTTGCACTGTACAGTTTTTGTTCGGCTTTCCTTTAGGTTACCAAAACCATGTAGTACCATGTAGTGTGAGATCAAACATAACCCATGTAATTTGTGTGCAATCAGGCACATCCTTGCACTGCATGGTGGAAGGTGGATCTGGGAGAGGTTGGAGAGATGTGTAGTGTATAGCCAGCCTCACTCTACTTTTGAAAAAAAAAAAAAATCTGTACTAGCTATAGGTAAGCTTTGCTGAATATTATTGTGATCCTGCCTTTTTTCTGTCTTGAACAAGCTTTTTTTTATACTTGTCCTGCTTCTGGCATAGTTGAGTTTGTTTCATTAAGCACCTGGTACTAATGTCAGGTCTGAGAACCTACTGTGTCAGCCACCCTTTAGCTGTGGTTAACCTCTTAGAGGATTATTGCCAAACCAGCTAATTCCAATTGCATAAAAACGTTGTTTTGAACTGCTTTATCAAGCGGCAGGGCTATCATTTGAAGTAGATGAGTAACTTTTGATATATTAAATTGTCTAATGACACTTGCTTAGTATCCTGTTTATCAGATACAATTGAGGTCAAGAGGTCCTTGTGCAGTAAGACTATGTATGGTTACCTTGTGTTTCTGCCAGCTTTCTGCAAAGCCATTTGCTTATATTGCTAAGGCATGATCATCAACTCTTCCTGGTAGCCAGGCCTTGCTAAGGAGGTAAGGGGCACGTAAGTTTTCTTTCAGGTGTATGAGAAATTAACTATGGCCTTTTTTCCATTTAGAGCGGTTTACACTGCCGCGACTTGTCAGGTGACTTGAGTCGCCTGATAAGTTGCCTCCATGCAGTGTGCAGTGCAATGGAACCGTTCTAATAGGAGCGACTCAGGTCGCTCCGACTTGGAAAAAGGTTCCTGTACTACTTTTGGGGTGACTTGCATTGACTTCTATTACAGAGGTCGTTTGCAGGCCGCGCTGAGGTCGCCCCCACAAGTCGGATCGCTTTAGTGTGAACCGGCTCTTAGTCCATCCAGTTGACAGGCATCAAGCATGGCCTTAAGCTGGCCCTGTGCCACTCATGCCTTGGCAGGCAAAGCACTGTATGTTTATTGACGACACCTATATATCTTGGGCTACGTTTCCGCTGGTGTGATTCTAAAGTCGCATCAAAGTGGTGCAGACACCTTTTCAAAGTCGCAGATTTTCAAAGTCACATAGATGGGACTGGGTGCCAGTGAGATCAATGGATTGTGACTTGTCATGCGACTTTGTGTCCAAAGTCGCCTGACAAGTCGCACTAGTGGAAACGGAGCCTAAAGGGGTTGTTTTCACTCACACTGTGGGAAAATCAACTCTCTCCACATTCTTCCAAGAGAGGATACACATGAATGTTATATATGAAGCCTGTTGGTTCAAGCAGACAAGGATAAGGATGGCAACACTTAACAGGCTGTCACATTTGTTTAAGCACATGGTCTATACACTCTAGAGGCGTGTTTCCAATCGCTCTGTGAAGGGGTTACCTGTTCCGACATTGAACAGCCTCCAAGTTTTTTTCTCCAGGCAAACCAATCCTATTCAGCTGCTTACTAATAGCGATTAAGGATGTATATGACTGCAAGAATACTGCTTTGTTCAAGCAACCAAGGATAAAGATGATGGCAGCTAACAGGTTGTGATGTTCATTAAGCCTGTGGTCAATACACTCTAAGGAATGTGTCCACTGGCCCAATGAGGGGTTGCCTATTCTGGCAATATGCAGTCTCTGGGGCTTCCCAGGCAAACGATCAGCTTCAATCTCATTAAAGAGAAGATGCAAATAAATGTGACTATGAATCTGGCTGCGTCAAGCAGTCAAGGACAAAAATATTAACACCGAATAGGTTGTCACATGCATTAAACATGTGAGCAATACACTCTAAAGAAGTGGTTTTCACTCACACTGCTGGCAAATCAACTCTTTCTAGACTCTTCCAAGAGAAGATGCAAATGGAATAGAACTGTGTTAATCCTGTTGGTTGAATGAAGCAAAGACCAGATGACGACGCCTAACACATTGTCACATTCAGTAAACCTGTAAATACACTCTAAAGGATTTGTTCCCACACACCCAAGAAGGGACCAGGTCCAGGAAATTGGCACATGTCTCCTACCTAACCTGAATAAACTTTGGGCTGTCTATCCTGTTCCACTGGGATGTGGTCCCTGTGTGGGAGCAGTGGAAATAAGTTAGGGGGCTTCTGAATCATCGGATGAGGGCCCTGGAGATGCTATAGAGCTTTAGTTGGTTGCTCATCTTCAGCAAGAGCCAGCTAGTTCCCTCACAGAGGTTGCTTCTGGGTGTCTCAAATGACAGTGGGGAAAGTATTCCTTCCACAGAAGAAGATGCTCCTCTCGATCTTGCTTGCTTGAGCTTGGTCCGTGCTCTGAAGACAAGTCATTTGATATCAGAAAGGCATTGTATGAGGGTATTGATGAATGCAGCAGTCCCCACAGTGGCCTGGGCTAGCTGGCATCTCAAACACTTTAAGCTTGCTTCACTCCAGCAGTGGGTCAAGCTCACTGTCAGAACCTGTTTGCTCAAGGAAGATTGAAGGGAGCGATTCCTCATTCTAGAGTTGATGGCGGCACTGGAGGCATTACTGATCTTTGCACCACTATTTCAAGACCATCGTGAGGATTCAGACAGTAGCATATGTGTCAAATCAGCGAGGAAAGCAGCCTTGGGCAGATTGCGGCGTACATCTTTTGGTTGCCGGAGTGCAATCTGTTGTCCCTGTCAGTCTCTTACCTTCCCAGGGTGGAGAATATGTGAGCAGACACTATTTGAGCACACACTTTCTGGATCTAAACAAATGGATGTTTCCTATAACTGTTGGCTCAGTGGGGCACACTACAATTGGATTTAATGGCATCTCCTGTCAGTGCTCAGCTGGTAGTGTTCTTCTCCTGGTTCTTCCATCCGAGAGCCAGTGGTCATGATGCTCTGTCCCAGCGCTGGATTTTCTGTGCCTGTATACGTTTTTTTTTTTCTCAAACTTCCCTAATCCTGAACATGATCCGTTCATGGTTTCTACTATTGAGGCAGTTGATAGCTCTGCTGATGGCACTTCAGAGATCTTTGGTACTCAGACAGCATGCCTCATCCCAATTAGACAGCCTGGTTATTTTTATACCCTGGTGGGCATAGCAGAAGTGGTCCAGTGGAAGCTGCTTGAATCTTGAAAGATATCCTTTAATGCTACGTACTATAGCATGTGGAAAAGATCTTTGGTGTGGCAGTGATTATTCAATGCAATCCTGAGTCTTCCTCTTGTATTGAGGTTTTGGCGCTCTTGCAATTGACCCTAGACAAAGGGCTTGGCTACAGTTCAGTCCAGTTGTCGACCGTTTCAGCTCTAACGGTTCATTGTGTCGAAGATCAGGTTTCATACAAGCAACCTTATAACTAGAGTTGAGCAAACCCGAACTGTAAAGTTCGGGTTTGTACCGAACTTTGGGGTGTCCGGGACCCGGACCCGAACCCGGACATTTGAAAAAAAGTTTGGGTTTGAGTTCAGGGTTCGGGTATTTGATCACCCATGTTGAATAGCTGCAGGGCAGCCAATCAACAAGCGTTTCACTGGTTTGCCCTTAGAAGCCATCACAGCCATGCCTACTAATGGCATGGCTGTGATTGGCCAGTGCATCATGTGACCCAGCCTCTTTATAAGCTGGAGTCACTTAGTGGTGCATGTCACATGCTCTCTGGGTAGTGTAGGGAGAGGATGCTGCCGATGCTGTGAGGGACAGATTGCAGATAGATAGATAGGTAGAGATTACTACTACTGCTGCTTTTAGGGACAGATTGCAGATCTCATCCTGCATTACAGAACGATCTGACTGGACTAGGTAGAGTCTACTGCTTAGAGGGACAGATTATTGTTCTAAAATCAACTTCTAGTTCTATAGGGTCAGGTTCCTGCTGTTGCTGTAAGGGACAGATTATTGTTCTAAAATCATTTTGCAGCCCTCTAGCATTTTCCAGGACTTTTTTACAGTCATTTTTGTGCCGAAAAGTTTGGGTCCTATTGAATTCAATGGGGTTCGGGTCAAGTTGGGTACCGAACCTGGACTTTTTCCCGAAGTTCGGCCGAACCCACCGAACCCGAACATCCAGGGGTTCGATCAACTCTACTTATAACTAAATCAATTACCACTTGTTTCTCGGAAAAAATCCAAGCTTTCTCAGCCAAGTCTCCATATTTTGAGCTGTTTCAAGACAGAGGTTCTTTTCTTCAAAAGGTTGGACCTTTTTCTCATATAAGTTTGGAAGTGGTGCAACCTTCATGGTCTGCAGTTTCGGGACAGTAAGATTGGTCAAGAGTGGATGCAATTTTTAGATAATTTTTTCAACGTATCTGCAGAGAACGCAAAATTTCAAGCTGGCAAATAACTGGTTATCTATCAGTAAGTCCTAAAATTGATCAAATGGCCCCATCTAGAATCCTGGTAATCCAAATCCTGGTAATCCAAGTATTCAAATGCTTTCATTGCTCATTATTGCTTAGATGTAATGTACGGCCCGGCTTGGGCATTGGGCAATTTGGTGCTGACCTCCGTTCTTTCTATCCAATATAATACAGGTTTTCTGGGCATTGAGTTGGAGTGTTGTGTGGTTATTTTTTCCCGCCCTGTTTTTTGTATGCTAGTTAGATCCCATACGTAGGCTGACATGAAGAGCCCCAGGAATAGGGAAAATTGTTAACATACTTACCGTAATTTTCCTTTCCTGGAGGCTCATCATGTCAGCCTAGGGTTTCCCACCCTGATGTTCCGTCGCGAGTTGGTTTGGGAACGTAGGGGTATAGGGAGGCCCTCCTTTTATTCATTTAGTGGGTTGTCCTATGGGGGTCAGAGGGGAGGACCTGACCCATACGTAGGCTGACACGATGAGCCTCCAGGAAAGGAAAATTACGGTAAGTATGATAACAATTTTCCCTATTCATAGCAAACACATATAAGCATTAAAGCGGAGCTCCAACTAAAAGGGGAAGCTCCGTTTGTTCGCACCCTCTCCTCCCTCCACTGCCACATTTGGCACTTTTGGGGGGGAGCGGGTACCTGGTTTTGACAGGTACCTGCTCACACTTTCTGGTAAGATTGCTGCACGGCGATCTGCGTCATGTCCGACCCCTCTCCTTCTCCCCTGCCTTTTGGGACCTGTGTGTCCCCCAGAAAACAATGGGACCATTGAGAAAGTGCAGTGCAACTCACACCTGTACAGTAGGATACCGTCTGTGAAGGCTTCACTGACGGTTTAACTTTCTTGCATTGCTGGCGCCTGCACCCAAAGCCGATGGACGAATCTGCTTGGGGTGCAGATCCCTGGACAGGTAAGTGCCCTTATACTAAACGTTATCAGCTACAATATTTGTAGCTGCTGACTTTTATTTTTTTACAGGATGGAACACCACTTTAAGGTAGCTAATAAAGTCTTTGTAACTTGTATAGGTCAAAAAAATGCAGATTGTACTGTGACAGTGCTGCACCCTGTCACAGTGTCAGAAAGATTAGATTTCCCTCAGGGTTCTGAAATCTGTGTGGAGAAAACAGGTTTTGCAGTTTTGTCCTGGATTGGGTTCTGGAGTCCTGAGACTTCTTAGAGCTTTAGGAGGAATGAAACCTGTAACTCTTTTTCCACATACTGGAAACCAAAATCCTGATCGAGCATGTGTGCACAGTCTTTTATTTAAGGAGCTGTCTGTGGTTCAAGGCTCCTTCAACTGGAGACAAGCTGCTGCAGGAGCAGTGTGTGTGAACAGACACTGGAAGAGTACCTGCTCTTGCCACAAGGAGAGGTGTTGTAATCAAGCCATTGCCTGAAAAAGGTATTAGGAGACCATATGTAATTAGTCAAAGTCTGTACATTCAAAGTTGGGCAGTTTGTCACAAGGCTGATGGAGATAATGTGGTAAGTCTGTGCAGAGACAGGCTCAGGGTCTATGGAGTCCAGATAGCCAGGAGGCTGGAAAATGTCTATTTTTTTCTTTGCAAAACCGAAAACCCCTGCAAGGGTAAACGTTTGTGTGTTTTTTCACTTTACTTTTGAATAAACGTTGGCAAAAAAGCCCCATAACATACTTCACTGGCTAGCCTGAAATTCATGAAGGTTGCTATACTGTGGTGAACCCCCAACAATACATGTTCTGCATTATATGATCACTACATGCATTTTTGCTTTTTAAAGAAAAAATCCATCCAATGTCAAATATTTTACATGCCACCCCAGGCAAAATCAGGCTTCACAATCACATCTCAGGTGCTGGCTCGGCTTGTCTCCACTGAAACAATCACTTATATCAGCAACAGGAGTGATGCATACCGAAGTGCAAAATAATTTTACTTTATTAAAGTAGCCAGCTGGAACAAATTCTATCTGACATGTTTCTGACTAGAAAAGCACCATGCCTAGCACTAAACATGTCAGCATAGAATTTGTTCCTGCAAGCTTTTTTAATAAAAATAAATTATTTTGCATCTTGGCATGCAGCATTTCTGTTGCTGATAGAAGTGTATATATAAAACAAGCTGCTATATCAAAAACATGTTGGAAGTACAGTACACCTCAATTCAAGTACTTACAGATCAAAAACACTGCAGGGCCACAGATGTGTCCTTTCCTGAGTTTGCAGCATTCTTTATTTATTATTACCTGTATTTGGAAGCATTATATATATTTTTTACATAATTTGAACAACCCTCAAACCAGCAGCTGAAGAGCACTATGCCGCAGTGAGAACACACTAATTCCAATTCATCAGTCTCTTTACGAGCTCTGTATTGTTGATCCCGTATTCTCTCAAGCCCTGATGAAAGGGGTGATGTCAGGACCCCAGAAAAAACTGAAAATGCGTTTTGAAATATCAATAGCATTAGAAGCCTTATAACATTTAAATGATTTGGTTTAGATCTACCTTCATTTTTTTCTGCATCCTGTATAGTAGTCTACAATACGCTCTGCCTACCTGACAGGTTTGAAGATCAATTTCTGTTCTTTTCATTTAGGACAATAGATTGTTTTCCCTAGGTATCATAGGTCACTAGGATACTCACCACATTAATACAGTACAAGAACATGCCCTCTATATATTATGTCTTTCTCTTTTGCTCGCAGTGTAAGTTGGTCAAATTATTTCTCTGTACTGTATATTTGTCCTTATTGTCCTTTGTAGCATACAAAAGTCATTCAATTTTTTTTTTGTTTAACATGGGTATACTTAAACATTTTCTAAATGTATATACATATTATCTTTTACAGATTATTTAAATTATCAATAAATTACATTTGAAAATGATTTATTTATACAGATTAGAGAAACTGAAAATACATATCCTCCAGGACCAACTAAAATGCCCTCATTGAAACACAATGTACTAAAATAAAAGGAAGGCAATAAGAGAAAAATAATGGACTTAATGCTGCTGTAAGAAGGATATAATTACAATTATTGTTGGCAAAAAAGTCTTACTTTGCCACAAAGTTAATATGCATAAAGCTGAACTTCAGGCAGACCCTATATAATACAACACTATATAATGCAGCCATGTTTTGCCTTTAAAAACATTTTAAAGGAGTTTTAGATACAACTAGCATTACGCATAACCTTATATAAAACTTAAATCTGACTTGATAGCAGCCTCCTGTCATCCAATGCACAGATGCACTTAGATTGGGAAATATAGAGACTGAACTGGGAGCTAATCATGCTCTGCTGCATGTATTAAAGCGGTAGTAAACTCTACATACTAGCACATTATGAAAGACTTACCTTAAAACTAAGACATCTAACGACGCGCTGTCAATGCTGCAGAGTCTTACATCTTCACTCGGTCTTCCTTCCGGGTTCGGGACTCCAAGTGTCTGGCATGCACGCAGGAGTCAAGGCATGGGTATGCTGTTCCTTCAGAGCGCATGCGCTGGTCACCGGCTGCTGCTCGCAAGAATATGCACATTTAGGAGATATTGATGTTACCTAGAGGTAACCTTTATAGTATTATAGGCATACCTGTAGGTAAAAATCAAATGCCAGTGTTTACTACTAGGGATGGGCCGAATGGACCCCTGTTCGGATCGCACCAAAACTTTCGAACATCGCTAAAGTTCGGACCCGAATATCGAACCATATTAAAGTCAATGGGACCCGAACGTCAAATATCAAAGTGCCCATTTTGAAGGCTTATATGCAAGTAATTGGGCATACAATGGTTATAGTGGTCCGGATCCTGCCCTGGGGGACATGTATCAATGAAAAAAAAAGTTTGAAAAAAACGTAATTTTTAAATGAGCAGTGATTTTTTTATTTTTAAAGTGAAAGCATAAAAATGAAAAAAATCCTTCCAATATAGTGCCTGGGGGGGGGGACCCCTTAGTCTACCTGTAAAGTGGCAGAACTGTACCATGTCTAGAATCTGCTGCAGCAATAATTGCATTTATAAAGCCCAAAAAAATGACATTTTCCCTGCAAGCTGCCTTTATTTTGCTCAGCAACAGCTGCGGAGCCAGTGTGTATGATGAGGCCACAATGTAGTGCACTGGGAACAAGATTAGAGATTATTTGGATACATTGGATACATGGTGTCACTTTGACATTGGATAGAAGTAACGGGTGTGGAAAAATAGGGCTTTGGGCGTCGGTGGTGCCTTCACACCATAACCCTATAGAGGTGCTCTTCATGAAGGCAAGAATTTGTGGTTGGACGTTAAATGCCTTGTTAAGCACGTGGTACCCAAATGGCTGGTGTTTTTGCCACGTTTGATGTGCCTGAGACACAGTTTGCAGATAGCAATAGTGTGATCTGCTGCAGATGTGTTGAAAAAGGCCCAGACAGCTGAGCTTTGGGGAGTGGGCTGGGAGATAACAGCAGCTGAATGTGATGGAATAAGGTGGCTGCTCTCTACTCTTTCTTGATGTTGGCCTCCTTGGGGTTGTGCCGCCTCACCTTCAGTTTCCTCCTCTGCTCTATCTGGCACCCAAGTTGCATCAGTGACCTCATCATCATCATCATCTCCATCTCCTCCATCTTCATCATCATCATTACCACCGGAAACAACTTGGCAACACGCTGCGGCTGGGGGAACATGAATGTCAATTTGTCTACCAGTGTTATCCCCTCTCTCTAGGCTTATGTTCCTGTCATCCTCAACCTCAGAACCAACATCTGAATCCAGTAATGGCTGGGCATCATCAAGGAGCAAGTGGCTGTTGCTGTGGCAAACTCAGCTGACTCCTCCATGGCTGATCTTGGGGCTATGGCAGGAATAGATGTGGACAAGAAGGCAGGTTTATCCACTCTGGCAACTGCAGGGGACTGCACACTTGTCTCTGCTTGCATGACAGAGGTTGAGGAAGGTTTAGTAAGCCAGTCCACCACCCCCTCTGCATGCTGTGGCTGGATAGCTCATGCAAACTCACTAAACAGAGGAAATGATGCCCTGCCTAAAGACTGACCACCACGTCCACCTTTGCCTGTGGACACATTTGTTGCTGGCCCCCTTACAATGCCACAGGAATGTCTGCCTCTCCTTGTTGTCCTCCCAGAAATTATTGGAAGGGAAGGGGAGCTTATTAGCAAATATAAAGAAGAAGTGGAAATATGTGCGTAGATGCACTTTAATCAATGTAAAGTGGTGTTTGGTGCACTTTAATTTGAGTACTCACACTACACAGACACACTCCATGGATACAATATAATATACTGCAATATATTGCATCAAACGTACAGTGACGCACAGAACTATATGGCGTTAAACTTGCAGTGACACACACAACTATATGGCGTTAAACTGGTGATTACATACACAGAAGTAAATGACGTTAAACTTGCAGGAACACACAAAAGTATATGGCGTTAAACTGGCAGTAATGCACACAGAAATAAATGGCGTTAAACTTGCAGTAACACACAAAACTATATGGCGTTAAACTGGCAGTAATGCACACAGAATAAATGGCGTTAAACTGTCAGTAACGCACACAGAAGTAAATGGCGTTAAACTTGCAGTGACGCAATCAAATATACATTGTTCAACCGTCACTATACTCATCTGAGCTGTCCCTACTCTAGCTATGCACTAATGTACAGCTTAGTGATACGGTCTCACTACACTATACTGCAACTATCTGAAACTATCTGAGCTGTCCCTACTCTACATATACACTAATGTATGTATGATTGACACAGTCTCACTACACTACAGTGAAACTATCTGAGCTGTCCCTACTCTAGCTGCACACTATGCAAAGCTGAATGATGATCGTCCTCACTACACTCACACTATCCCTAGACTGACACTAAACTAATATTTTGCACTGACAATTTAAGCACAATAGCGCACTAACTAACTAATAGAACTGAACAGAGCCCTGCTCTATCTCTCTCCACGCCGAAATCACACTGAAAATGGCTGCCATTGAAAGAATACTTTTCTACTGTGAGGCGTGAATGAGTCATGATTGGATAAAGTCATGATGACAGCGTCCTGTCATGACTCTGACAGTGCTTCAGCCAATCAGGGCTTGCAATGCACTGTTCAGCGCCGCAATGCATTGTGGTCAGTTCAGGGGGCCGAACAAATGGTTGAATGCCCTGTTTGTTCGGCTTTTTGCTGAACGCCTGAACAGTGAAAGTTCGGCCCGAATTTATGCTCGGGGCGAACCGTTTGCCCATCCCTATTTACTAACACTTTAACTCTAAGGTTCTTGTCATACCAGCTGGACTGCATTGAGTAGCTATTCCAGAGCAGTTCCACTGCAGTCCCCCACAAGAAAAGGCAAAATGCCTTGTCTCCTACCTGGCAGATTCATACCACTGTGCTGCGGTTGTATTCACTGAAAAAAAGTATGGCAGGCCATATTTTTTTTCCAGCGCAGTGCCAGGCAATCCATTGCCTCGCAACACATGGTGGCTGATAGAACTTAATGAAATGTCACTGTGTGACATTTAAATTAATATAATTAAAAAGTGAACAGTGTGGTGCACTTTGATAAAAAAAAACTGAACAGTGCAATCTCATTGCACATCAGCCTCTGTGTTGTAATGCACCGACTGGCGTGAATAGATCGTTAAGGTCCTTCCCCACTATACTGCACATAAAAATGCACTGCAAATGCATGTGCAGTAACATACATGCATTTTCATGCATACTGTATTGCATTCAATTGCACTAATGTGTGTTCAGGAATGAGTAGAGTGCACAGAAAACTGTTTTCTATGTACCCTTGCAATGACCCTTGCAGTGACATGCTCTCGCACATGCGCAGTAGCATCAGATTACATGCCCCACCATACACGCTTCGGCATGCACGAGCTCAGCGCATTATGATGTGCTTTTGTGTGCTGTTTGATTGTGAGTATGGTTTCTAAATAAACCTTTTAAATGTTGTTATGCTATGTGTGGCCTATTCTTCTTTTTCTGGGTCATGTGCTTTTGGACATTTTGTAGTTGATCTGAACAGTTGTTCTGAAGAATTCCATTTCCGGTCACCTTTATCCCATTAATGTTGGGCATTTTTTACCTCATTATATAAAAGGGTCTCATCTTTTGGTAAGAGACTTATATCTGGTGGTGGTAAAGGAGTGTTCTCAGCTGCTTACTCACTCGGTGTTAGGGGAATCCATCTTCACATATGTGTTCACTACACTGATTTTACATTTTACATTTTATTTTATTTAAGATTGCATAATTTTGAACGTTTGCACAATTTTTGTTGATGTGTGAGACATTGTGTGGGTATATACTTTATATATACATACAGTATCTCACAAAGGGGAGTACACTCCTCACATTTTTGTAAATATTTTATTCCATCTTTTCATGTGACAACACTGAAGAAATGACACATTGCTACAAAGTAAAGTAGTGAGTGTACAGATTGTATAACAGTGTACATTTGCTGTCCCCTCAAAATCACATGCCTGACGAAGGGGCCCTGTGCGGCTCCGAAACGTTGCAGTTCTCTGTGATGTGATATTTTCAAATAAAGAAAATTTTGGACAAGGATCCACGGTGTGCTGACGAATATGTACACTTGCATGACGAATAATCTCCAGGACCCAGCTGGATTTCGTTGCAGCACCCAATTACGTAAGAGCCTTTTTTGCCAGGAAGGAGTGCGATAGGAAAATTGATAAAGAACCCTCAAAATAACTCAACACACAGCCATTGTCTAAACCGCTGGCAACAAAAGTGAGTACTCCCCTAAGTGAAAATGTCCAAATTGGGCCCAATTAGCCATTTTCCCTCCCTGGTGTCATATGACTTGTTAATGTTACAATGTCTCAGGTGTGAATGGGGAGCAGGTGTGTTAAATTTGGTGTTATCGCTCTCACTCTCTCATACTGGTCACTGGAGGTTCAAAATGGCACCGCATGGCAAAGAACTCTCTGAGGATCTGAAAAAAAGAATTGTTGCTCTACATAAAGATGGCCTAGGCTATAAGCAGATTGTCAAGACCCTGAAACTGAGTTGCAGCACAGTGACCAAGAACATACATCAGTTTAACAGGACAGCTTCCACTCAGAACAGGCCTCACCATAGTCGACCAAAGAAGTTGAGTGCATGTGCTCAGCATTATATCCAGAGTTTGTCTTTGGGAAATAGACGTATGAGTGCTGTCAGCATTGGTGCAGAAGTTGAAGGGGTGGGGGGGGGGTCAGCCTGTCAGTGCTTAGGCCATACGCCACACACTACATCAAATTGGTCTGCATGGCTGTCATCCAAGAAAGAAGCCCCTTCTAAAGATGATGCACAAGAAAGCCCGCAGTTTGCTGAAGAAAAGCAGACTAAGGATATGGGTTACTGGAACCATGCCCTGTGGTCTGATGAGACCAAGATAAACATATTTGGTTCAGATGGTGTCAAGCGTGTGTGGTGGCAACCAGGTGAGGAGTACAAAGACAAGTGTGTCTTGCCTACAATTAAGCGTGGTGGTGGGAGTGTCATGATCTGGGGCTGCATGAGTGCTGCCAGCACTGGGGAGCTACAGTACATTGAGGGAACCATGAATGCCAACATGTACTGTGACATAGATATTTTGTGAACGTGGTATTAGGATGACACTAATATATTCGGCACGTCATCCCGAAAGTTAGACATATAGAACAACAGAGGAGATTTGGGATTTTTAGGGTGCCAGCAAAGAATTTGTATACACCAAAATTTAAAAGCATAACATTTTATTGTATTGAATGAACTGTGACATACTGAACCAGAGCATGATCCCTTTCCTTTGTAGACTGGGCCACAGGGCATTATTCCAATATCATAATGACCCCAAACACATCTCCAAGACAATCATTGCCTTGCTAAAGTAGCTGAGGGTAAAAGTGATGGACTGGCCAAGCATATCTCCAGACCTAAACCCTATTGAGCATCTGTGGGGCATCCTCAAATGGAAGGTGGAGTAGTGCAAGGTCTCTAACATCCAACAGCTCCGTGATGTCATCATGGAGGAGTGGAAGAGGACTCCAGTGGCAAACTGTGAAGCCCTGGTGAACTCCATGTCCAATAGGGTTAAGGCAGTGCTGGAAAATAATGGTGGCCACACAAAATATTGACACTTTGGGCACAATTTGGACATTTTAACTTAGGGTGTACTCACTTTTGTTGCCAGCGGTTTAGACTTTAATGGCGGTGTGTTGAGGGGAAAGAAAATATACACTGTTATACAAGCTGTACACTCACTACTTTACATTGTAGGGTCATTCCTTCAGTGTTTTTCCATGAAAAGATATAATAAAATATTTACAAAAATGTGAGGGGTGTACTCACTTTTGTGAGCACCCCCTAGCGTTGCTAGAGTGCTAGAGTCAGTTTTTTGTTCAGTGTAGGTAAATTTGTTCATGCTTGGCTGGCAGCCAAGCCTGTGTGTTTTTTCCTGGGTTGGGCAGAGATCCAGGGAGAGCTGGGTGACTCACAGGCAGCATCACTGAGACCCCCTCCCCCACTTCTTGAACTTACTAGAAACTTCCAGAATGGGAGGGGAAGTAAGGTGGATCTGCCTGGAGTATTCATGAGGGCCCTAAACCATCCCCAGCAGATGGGTTGGTGGGGTGTTTCACACCCCACGGTATGAATGTTGAGTGGGATGTGAGCTGCTTCATAAATAATAGCTGATTGTATTTTTTTCTTTGGTTAATTTTTCATATCAATTAGTTTCATTGATATTATGACCTTTTTTCTGTTTGCATAGGCGAACAGATTATTGACTAGCAGCTTGATGAATCTATTATAATTTATTATACTTTATTATATTTTTTTGTAATGCTGGAATGTTTTAAATGATATAATTCATCAATTTATATATCTTTTATCCATACGTGGATTTTTTCGATTTTTTAAGTGTATATTTAGGATCTATGTATACATCAATGTTATTATTGATTTATAATGGTTTACTTCACTTTGCAATCCATTTTACTGGATTAATGTTATTTATATTAATTGATATTCATTGGCTTTTCTAGCTATTCATTTATTTGTCATTTTTATATACCTTTTGTACTGCTGGAACTGACAGATATTAGCTTTTATTGTCCGCTATTAGTCTTATCTTGTTGGAAGCTTTGCAGGATGTGAGTCATAGTTACTTCCTGTGAATGGAACAAAGGCACTTCCTTTAAATGGAATGCAAAGTGAATCACGGTTACTTGCTGTGAATGGAACACAGGCACTTCCTGTAAATGGAATGCAAAGTTACTCATGGTTACTTCCTGTGACTGGAACACAGGCACTTCCTGTAAATGGAATGCAAAGTGAATGCCTGCTCCTACAGCTTCCAGCCAGCTATTTCTTGTCATCATGCTTATATTATGCGTTCCTGCATTCGTCTGCCATGCCTCCGATGATGTCACTCTTTGATGAAACATCTTAGGCGGTTCTGGATGACGCAGGCACGCTTTACTACCGCGGCTTTTAATTTGATTAATGCGCATTTACTCCTTGGACATGTGAGTGTAACTTTTTATTCAATAAATCTTTTATGTGTGAATGTATTACACCATTGTGGCACACTCTTTCATTTCTCTGAGGTCACACTCCAGGCTTCTATGGGCCTTTCTGCTGTCTGAGTCTGAATCCTGGAGCTGATCATATTCCTGTGGGAAGAGAAGATCGTTTGTTCTCTGACTGGGATAGATAGTTTATCTTTTGGCTGCTTGCTGGCATTTTTGGCTCTTTATAATCTTAGAGCCCATACTCTCTGGTAACCAGGATTGCTCTTTTTGTGCACCAAGGTGATGAGTTGCTCCTTCACCCTCTCCACTCTAGATGGTGTTGGTTTCTTCACTCCTCTCTCTGCTGCCATGAAAATTTACTTTGGACTATGATAAATTAACTTTTATATATGAACTAGCGCTGGATTACTTTATTATTGGCAGGGGGCAGGCCCCCTCAAATACTCAGGGTCAGCTGAGCTGGGCCAGTGGAGTTTGGGTTGAAGCTGGAGATGGAGTGTTAGCTGTTGGAGGCCTTGAGAGTAAGCCCCCTGGGTCTGGGGGGGTAAACTCAGTCCTGGACTCAGGTGCGGAAGTGACCCCTCTTCAAGGCACACACGGGTATCCTGACCAGGAGGCACGAGAGCAAGGAGAGGACAGCAGCAGGACACTGCCAGGCAAATCTCCAGAGAGGAAGATAGCCAGGTGGGTGGTGAGTGCACAGTCAGAGGACTGAAAGTCATGCCTGAAGGGACTGGGTGCAAGCAGTCTGGGATGGATGCAGGGTCAGTCTGGGAGGACTGATTCCTGACTCCAGTGTGTTTGAAGAGTTCTGTGTGCCTGGCTGTGCAGGGTGGGGGATACCCATGTTCACCAACATCTCCTACGGGGATAGCACTACACACACAAACACACACACACATACACCGTTTAGGGTGGATCACTCTTATTGATTCCGTGAATTTTTTGAGAAAGGTGTTATGCTGGGCTTCCAATTTTCCGCCTGTGTAGCATAAATAAAAGACGGGACACACTTCTCAAAATCAATGCAGTTTACTTTGTGAAAATGTCAGCAATTAAGCAAATGTGCAGTTTCGGACACCATGGGGTTGATTTACTAAAGCTGAAGAGTGCAAAAACTGGTGCAGCTGTGCATGTTAGCCAATCAGCATCTAATATCAGCATGTTCAATCAAGCTTTGACTATAAAACCTTGAAGCTGTGGTTTCTGTGTGGAGCTGCACCAAATTTTGCACTTTCAAGCTTTAGTAAATCAACCCCCATGTGTCCTTTATCAAGCTGTGTGTGACAATTCAAAAATGACATCTCTCCTATATACTTCCACCTGGGTGTGGCTACACAGGTGTATCCATCTCCACCAGTCCTACTAATTTTAACCCCTTAGATCCTTCACATGTATCCCTTGACAAATATATACATACTATACATATTATACAAAAGTACAATCGTTTCATTCTCCATAGTACTTCACATGCTTCATTTTTATCTACCTTCCCTCACCGTATAACCAAACAGGATCTGCTCATAACTATCAACTTTCCAATGGTATCACTGAATACTTTGTTTCATTAATGGAATATCTTGCCCATAGTTGTTCCAGCTGATAAAAAATGTTTCCTGTGAAACAAGCAAAGATTCAATCACTACACTGAGTTACAGGAATAAATACAGATCATAGTTAGTGTTGAGCAAACCCGGACTGTAACGTTCGGGTCCGTACCGAACTTTTGGGTGTACGTGGCACGCACCCGGACATTTCAAAAATCGTTCGGGTTCGGTCCGGGGTTCTGCTATTTTACTCCTCGTGTTGAGAAGCTGCAGGGCAGCCAATCAACAAGCGTTTCACTGGTTTGCCCTAGGTCGAATATTTCTCCGACCCAGTGTACTAGGTGACCGGTTAGTGTCGGTACGGTAATCATCCGTACCGACACTACCGAAGATTCCCGTTTGGTCACTTTGCGAACAACTAACCGACGGGACGTCGAAGAGTTGTGCTCCTCATTTTATCGTCTTGGGGCCTGGCTTGGGCTTGCTAAAAACTTTACAGGCCCACGCACGGTGCATGTGGGTTTTCAAGCCATGCCTGGGCTTGCAATGTCAGGCCCAAACGAGTTGTGATTGATACTAGACATAAATAAGGACATTGAGTCACATCACTAACTTAGAAACGAACAAAGTGT